>ML110303.1:24335-68099 GCA_003697995.1 Taxidea taxus jeffersonii | reverse complement strand
GGCTGCTCCTGCTTCCCTTCAAGCTTTGGCTACCAGGGAGCTCGTGGCCCAGTGCCCTGGTTTTCCTGCCTCCCCTTGCCATCCTACCCACGCGTCCCCCTCACACTGCTGTTTCCTCTGCTTACAGTTTTACTGTACCCCGAATGTGGTCCTATAAGCAGCCCCTCACTTTTGCAAGGAAGCTGGGTGTAAGTTTGTAAGTATGGCCGCGTTGCTGGAAATAACATGGAGATCCTTCAGTCTCCAAAGCTTGTGTATTTAAATAAACAGTACGTGGAAGGGGGAAAAGCCTCTAATAGTTCCCATGATAAAGCGAACTCTGGTAAATATAATGAGCCATGGCTGGGCAGCTGGCCACGCACAGGGTCATCTCCTGGACAGGACACCTCAGTTGTGCACGCTCTCCCTCTGCCGCCTCCAGCTCAGCAGCCACAGCCTGGGCTGCACCTGCGCTGCCCACTACACCATCCTTCCTGTCCCCCCACCCCTCCCCCATGGGGGCTCTTGAGACCACTGAGACTGCCACAGACACAGGCAGGGACACAGGTGATCCAGGGGAAGAAGCTGGGGTCTCAGTTGTGGGGCCCATGTCACCTGGGGTGAGTCTGAAATCCCCATGGTTTCTTTGTGATCTGAGGAGCACTTTGCAAGGTTAAGGACCTCTGATCCCTCCCCTGATGATCCTCACTTGGTGGAGGTTGGGTACAGGTGTCCCCGCCTTGGCTGGGCTCACCTGACTCCCAGAGGGGTGGTGGGTCCTGGTCCCCAAGCACCCACTGAACACCCAATAGCCAGTCCACCTTCTCTGCGAAGCCCCCAGCTTACCACACTCCTGCCAACACCTGCCCCTGCCTCTCAGCCTCACCTACACCCACTGTGGGCTCCTGAGCCCAGCACGGAGCAGGGGCCTCCTTGAATCCTGGCTGACATGGGGACATCTAGCTGTCTTGGCTCCTCCAGGAATCCCTCCTCCAGCCGCCCACACAGGGGCACTGCCCGTACCTCTCAGCAGCAGCTGGAACTCCTTCAGCAGTACCTCAGGAGGGATGATGGGGCCAGGGGGGCCCTGGGGACCAGGGGGACCTGGGGGTCCCGGCAGGCCAAGCTGAAAAGGAATAAGGAACTTCATCAGTGAGGCTATCTAGCAGGGAGGCGGGGGACTGTGGGCACCATCTGCAAGCTCTTGCCACCAAGAAGCAGGCAAACGGGGATCCTGCTTTGACCTGTGGGGCTGAGGTCAGCTCCTGGGCCTCAGACTCCCCAAGAAGGCAGCAAGGCTCCACTTTGAAAGCCACTGGCCCTGAGTGTGAGGACTGCCTTGTGCTGGAGGCCCAGGGCTGACTGGGGCGGTGGGGCCCCTGGGGGGTGGGGCTCCCAGCAGGCAAGAGCACCACGTGGGGACACAAGGGGGGTTCCTGGATGGAGGGAAAGAGGGAGGTTAGTCAATGTCAGCAGGTTCTCTGTGTCTGGCCCCGTGTCGGGGCCTGGGACCCTCAGGGAGCCCATCTTCAGCTGGGATGGGACCCCAACACAGGAGCACATCAGTCCCCTGAAAGGAAGGGCACAGGGGAGCCCCAGTTTAGCCGGGGGTGGGGCCAGGTGGCTCCAAGGGGTGGCAGTGAAGCGAGGTCATGGTGACAGCCCAGCAGCCTGCCTGCATCAGGCTCAGAGCCTGGCGCTCCAGTGTTGGGGCTGACCTGGGACAGGGCGAGGCCAGCCCTTGGTAGGGGGAGAGGGGACAGAGAAGCCCAAACCCAGTGTGAGCAATACAGCTGTGGCCCAGAGCTCCCCACCCCAGGGGACAGGTAGCCATGAGGACCAGGTGTCAGGCTTCTGGCTAGGTTGAATGACAGTGGGAACCCTACAACAGCCAGGGTCCCTGGGCTCCCCACCTCCTGGGAACCAGCTGGTATGTCTATTACTCCAGCCTGTGACTGCAGCCCCTCCAGCTCCGTCCCCTGCTGCCCTGCCAGCCCAGGCCTCCCTTGCTAGGACGTAGAGGGTGGAGAAGCGGGGGGGGGGGGGGGGGGGGGGGGGGGGGGGCGGGCCCAGGACAAAAAAAAATGATAAGAACAGACCTCAAACTCAGAGTCGCCTGGGCCTCCCAGCTTGGCACTTCCTATGCTCTCTGACCCCAGGCCAAGGGGGGAAGGTCTGTCCTCACTGGCAAGGCTCAGGGTGCACCAGTGGGGCTGGTGAGGGGGTACAAGGGGGTGATGGTGGTGGGCTGGGGGTACAGGGAAGCCCTACAGGGGGAGGCCCCTTGCTCACCACCCCCTGCCCTGGAAATACACACACACACAGCTGGGGCTCTTGTGCTCACCTTCAGCTTCCTGGCCTTGCCTCTGCTTCCCCTCTTGCCATTGACGCCTTTGTCACTCTGCCTGATAAAGAGCATCCAGGCATCCCTGGGGTCGAAGCTACGTGCCCCCTCGGCGATGGGCTCCTGGAACACAGACAGCCCCCAGGTTGGTTCGCCTTCCCCAGTGAGTGCCCGCCAAACACGTGGAATTTGTCCGGACATCACCGAGCCCCTGTCCTTGTCAACAGCGTCAGTCGGGGCCCTGTCCTTGTCAACAGCGGTGCCCTCCAAGTCAGCACAGCTCTCCCTCCATGCTTCCCTCCCTTCTGATACATGGAGGACGACCAGGCCAGACCACTGCCTGGGCGTTTTGCGAGAAGACGACTCTGTGAGTGCAGGAAGATGGAGTGCAGAGCTCTGGAGCCCCTGAGAAGCGAGAACCCTGGCACGTGGGCCACCCGGCCTCTGGTGGCCTCTGTCCGTAGGAGGTACAGTGAACACACCTCCTTGGGAGACTCAGCAGCAGGAAGGGACCACCAGACTCACAAGTGCCAGGGAAGACACGACTGTGATCACTGGGGCCCCCTGTGCGGCCCCCTCTGACGTTCGGGGGACGCCCATTTCAGCCCTCTGTGTAGCCACAGCTTACCGTACAAGACAGTCGGGGGGCTGGTGGACTACCTCTGCTACGTTATGACTCAAGGGCCCTGCATTGGGTCAGTCAGCTTCCTCGGGACCTCCTAGACAAGGGCGGCGAGGGTTCCAGAATACATTCTCCCCCTGCTGCATTCTGACCCGTCCCGACACGGAGAATTCCAGGAGGTCCCTTCCAAGCAGAGGCCTTTGGCCCATTAGTCAGTGGGCCTCGGGCAGTCTGGGCCCCAGGAAAGGCCTCCAGCTGGGAAGGAAATCAGCTGGAGGGTTTAGATGAGGTCACAAGCACCATGCAGGCAGCTGATAGGACCCAGGGTTTTTGAGCTGACTGGGACCTTCTGTCGGAAATAGAGCCAGGGGTCTCCTGGCCACTCTGCAGGGCTGGGTGCCTGCCCTTGGGAGCCAGTGTGCTACGGGAGGGGATGGGGGGGGCGGACAGGGCCCTCCACATCAGAGGAGCCTGGGGTTGGACAGAGAAAGGCCTCAGAGTGCCCAAGGCAACCTCACGAACTGCTGGCTGCTGGGCCCTGCCATGTGCTGTCTTGCTGATTGCTCACTGTGGACACAGGACTGGAGTCCACTTTACGGCCTCACTCTCCCTTCGGCGGGGACACATGCCGGCAGTATTCCTCCTGGGCTGGATGGGCATGCTAAGATGACCACCCCCCCAGCTGGACTCAGACCCCAGTTTGGTCTGGGGGGAGCAGAAATAGGCTGGAGCCATGTCAGCCGGGGACCCCAGCAGACAAGCCTGTGGCAGCGTGGGTGTGTGCTGGGCAGCAGCCCTGGCCCCACCGAGGTCCCCAGCCTTGAGGGGCTCTCAGAAAGGAGATGGGGAGCCTCTCCTACCACACTGTCCCCCAAAGACAGTCCAAGGCCAGAACCCTTCCTAGAAGCAAGGAAGGCCCCTTGCCTCCTGGGGACTCTTCTAACATCTCCCTTCTCCGGAAGGTGTGGCCAGTTGTCTGGGTGGGGCCTTCCTGGGCTCCTGGGGTGGGAAGGAGGACTTGGGAGGGGGTCCTCCCAGGGAGCCTACAGGGCTGGCTGCCACCTTCCCCCTCTTCAGAGGAGGTGTCCTTGGTCTTCGTGGCTCCAAGTGTCCACTGAAGCCCAGCCCTACCCGCAGTGCCTCTGAATATCTCCTCCGACAGCCCTCTCCCCTCCCTGTCTGAGACACCCCACTGCACTGAGCCTCCTTGGAAGCCCCTCTTCCCACAGCTTGACCACTCTGCACCACCCTCACAGGAGGGAACGCAGCAGAACGAAAAAGCACCCCTTCATGGTCACACGTCACAGGACCCCATGCTCCCCAGACCCAAAGGGAGGCATTTTTGGGGGGTTTGTTTCTGGGACAGAACTTCCCCTAATAGGCTGGGGGGATGGTGTCCTGACAAACAGGTTCCTTCCAATTTCATGAGAATCAAGTTATTCACATTTTACTCACTTCCTAACTTTCTTCTGTGCTGCCCCCCACCCGCCCCTGGCCTGGCCACTGGTACTCTGATGCCCCGGAGCCACCCCAGAGCCAAGGGCAAGGCCGACTGGCTGCACAGAGGGGCAGCGCCCTGAGTCTCCCCCAGCCCCGCAAAACAAGTGCTTCCGTCCCCGCTTCGGAAGGGACGGCTCCTGGGCCAGCCCGGGTCCCTGCCCGCGACGCCGCGCCTCCCTCCGCCCTTAGGGCATCCGGACACCAGGGAGGCGCGGGCTCGGGCTGGGGAAACTGAGGCCCGAGGCGTCCGGGGCGCTCTTACCAGCGTGCGGGCGGGCGGCCCCGCGCGGCTCTCCCCGGGGCCCGCGGGCAGCTCGTTCCCGAGGCCCGGCTCCGGGCTGTTGCGGTTGCGGCCGTCCTCGGGCTCGCCGGCCTCCGGGGAGCGGAGGCCCGCGGCGGCGGCCAGCAGGCCCGCACAGACCAGCAGCAGGCGGACCCCAGCGGGGCGGCGGGCGGGGGCCATGCGGGCGGCGGGTCCCTCTGGGCTCAGAGCGCCGCGTCTCGAGATCCGGCTCCCGCTTGGCGCCTTATAACGCGCTTGAATCCCCCGCCTTGTCCACCGCGCGTCACAACCCCGCGCCCCCTGCCGGCGTCGGCGCGAACTGCAGCGGCTGCCGGGGCGCGTGCTCGTGCCCGCCTGTAGGGGTACGTGTACGTATGCGCGCGTGTCTGTGTGTGTGCACGCACGTGTGCGTATGTACGTATACGTATGCACGCGCGTCTGCCTCTGTGTGTGTGTGTGCGCGTATTCTGCCTGTGTGTACGTGTACATATGCGCACGTGTCTGTGTGTGCACGCACATGTGCGTATGTCTGCCTTTGTGTGTTATGTATACGTATGCGAGCATGTGTCTGCCTCTGTGTGTGATCACACGCTAATGCATATGTCTGCCTGTGTGTGTACGTGTACGCAAGTGCATGTGTGTCTGCCTCTGTGTGTGTTCACGCAGGTGTGCGTACATCTGCCTGTGTGTACATCTGCGCGTGTGTGCGTCTGTCTGTGTGTGTGCGTGTATGTATGCGTGTATGTGTGTGTCTGCCCCTGTGTGTGTGTCTGGCTGGGGGGTGCTCAGAGGCCGAAAGTGGGGAGGGAGGGGGCGCTGCAGCAGAGTGGGCGGGAGCGAGTGAGGCCTGCAGGATGGGGCTCAGAGTAGGAAAGAGGGACATGGGGTTGGGTGGGGGTACGAGGAGGGGACTACCAAGCTGGGGTTGGTACTCTGTCACATTGGCTAGAGCGCCCAGTTCTGTTCAGCAGGTCTGGACTCCATCTCCAGGCCCCAAGGTCCCCTCTCCTTGCGCTGTCCAGTTCTCAGGAGAGCTGGGGTGCCCATTCATCTGGTCCTGGACCCTCTGCCCTCCTGACACCCTTTTCTCTCCAGGGAGCCGGGTCTCCTCCCTCCTCTGAACCTGGGGGCAGCCCTTCCTCCATCTGTTCTGCTCTGAGGCCTGTGGGGACCAGGAGGTTTATCCTGGTGGCCCCCCTGTGAGGTCCAGGCCTTGCTAACACAGGCTTAGTACGTGTGCGCAGGAAGACACTCAAAGCCCCTCCCCAGTGCCTCTTTCCCATGTGGGGACCCCTCCCTTCTAGGGCTGCCTGCTCTCCATGGTTGGGGTGTCCACAACTCAGAGTGGGCTGTCCTTCCCCATCCCTGTGCGCAGAAAGAATCCACACTCTGGGGCAGTCACCCTGCACTGAACTGGTTGAACCAAGGCCCAGGCTTGGAAGACTGAGCCCTGTGGTGACCTGGCCAGGTGGGAGACTAGAACCTAAGGTCCAGCCCAGTGCCCAGCTAGAGTAGGGGGAACAGACCCTGCAGGCCTGGACCCAGGCTCCTCTCTGAAAAGAGCCAGCCCACCCCTCAACTCTGGGCTGCTTTGTTCTATTCCCTGCCCACGGCCTCTCTGACTCTGGCAGAAGGCGTGAGGGTAGCATCAAGACACCCAAACCCAGTGGGCACACTGAGTACCTTGTTCAAGAGTGGGAGAAGGCGCAGCTCAGGGACGCACTTTCCAAGGGCCCACCACCCACATCAGGAGATGACTTCCTCCGTGGGGAACTGAAAGTAGGTGGTGCCCTCCCTAGCCAGGGGGAGGGGTTGTGGGTAATCCCCAGCCAGGAGCACAACACCCCCCCACCCCATCTACCCCCGCTCCTGCCCTGTTTCAGGGGCTGGCTTCCTGTACCGGATGGGGGAGGGGGAAAGATGGGGGGTTCACAGGAAATATTTCACGCTTTAGAAAAAACCTCGTATTAGGTGTTCCTTGTTCTGTGACTCTGCCTCTTTTCCTATAGGAGGTGAGTATGGTGATCGAGTTGGGTTTTTTTTTGGGGGGGGGTGTTTAAACAAACTAAATACAGGGACTACCTTGAGAGTCTGTCCCCCAAGGAGTCTGTGTGTTCTGTGGGGGTATCCTTCAGAGACAAATTAAGACTGAAACAAAGAAGTTCTGTCTGTATTTTGAAAAAAAATTTTTTTAAATTATCAGTAGAATGAAAACTTTGAACTTCCTAGAGAAACTGCAGATCCCCAAGAAGATATTTGGTAAACACTGGCTTATGTGAGATGCACTCAACAAAATACATGAACTTCTTTCATTTGCAAACATTCTACCGTTTTGTCACTAATAAGGAATCGAATCCGTTGAGGCTGTTTTAAAGCCGTCAAAGAATTAAGGATTTCTTGGGTGGGTTCTCATTTCTTGTCCCCCAAGGAAAGTCTGTTGGGAAGCTGGGTATGTGGAACTTTGTTGTGACATATTTGTGCTGGGACATGGGCCTCAGGGTGAACTATTACAGTTTTGTTCAGTTTCATTTATTCGGGAAGACTTTATCTGGGACCATAGGAGGCCAAGTGTGGGGTGTGTTCTGTCTACCAATCAGCTGGTAGAGAGATGCTCTTGGCTGGGGGAGAAGCAACTTGAGAATGGTCATTTCATGTTTCTGAAAACGCACATCCACACCCAACCCCTCATCTGCTTTTCACCGACCACACTGAGACCACATGGACTAGTCCCACAAGGCAGGTGGCTTACACAGGGACACCCTGCCCAGGCTTGGGGCCAGGGCCAGGCCTTCTTGCCCACTGGGCATGGTCCCATCTTCCCAACCAAATGTCTTGCCCATTATGGTCCTTCCTGTTCTAGATGGTGAGAGATATGAGCTACACGATGATCTTGAAGGTTCTTGAAAATGTGGCCCTGTCCTTTCCCTAAGACAAGCCGGTAGCCATAGGCATGGGATTTCCCGTGGGGGTCTGGCTGGGAGGGAGGGCCAGGGAAATGCATGTGGCTGGCCACTCTTGAACCCAGCAGGCTCACCCACAGAGCATTCCAACCTTGGTTGGTAGGTGGACTGTCCCAGGGGCAGCCCTGCAGGGGGAAGGACAGACTTCTCTTGGGGGCCACTTGCAGGCCCTGACTCTGCCTCACAGCTGATGGTGGCCAGTTTGTGTCAGAGCTCCACGGAGTTTTCTTCTGGTTTCCTTACCTGAGAGAAAGGATCAATGCACACGTGGCCCCAGGCCTGCTCTAGGGAGAGCTGAGGTCACGGTGGGCACTGTGTGGGGCCATGAGTGAGGCCGGCTTGCCTTCTAGCCTGCCTAAGTGGCGAAGGTCCCTGACCTAGGCCATCAGCCCCATGTGATGGGGGGGCTGCCCTCAGACTGAGGTGAAGACAGAGGCTCCAGGAAGAGCATGACTGGAACACAGGACAGACTGACCCAGCCGTGGGTCTCTCAGCAAACCTAGCTCTGGCTTGGCCATCTGGAGAAAATGTCACATTTGGCTTTGGAGGAGGCGTTCATCTCTCCGAGACTCAGTTTGCTGGTCTATAGAGTGGGCATGATGGCTTTTGGCTCTGAGGCTCTGTCTGGGATCCCACTCATAAGTGAGGTGTAAGCAGGCAAAGCCAAGAGCCTCAGCACAGAGGCTGGGCTGCTTGGATGTCCCACTTCTGGGCAGCTGGCCTGGACTTTGTCAGCAGGGATGTGGCGCATACTGCTTTCAGGCCCCAACACCATTTGGCCCAACTTACGTTGTGGAGAGGTAAAGCTCGGAGTCTGTCCCCTTTGGCCATGCTGTCACCTTTCGGCCTTCTGAGAATGGAAGGATCCAGTTTGGGGCATGTGATCCTCAGATGTTCGTGTGACTTCATTTCCATCTCACAGTGGGGGGCCCCAGCACGCAGGACACCAGCTTTGAGGACAGGAGCTGTTGCCATGTGAAAAACGGTTATTTTCCCAAACAGTGGACAATCCTAGTGATGTCATGGGCCCTGCTGGAGGACCCAAATCAAATCGGTTCTGGTGCTGGTACAGGCTCCCGTCACATGGTCCCAAGGTGATGACACAGCCTGGCTCCAGGGCCAGAGAGCACAGAGGGCCAGGGCCTTGCGTGTTTCTGGGGTCCCATTTCAAAAATGAAATCCACTCAGAGGAGGGCGGAGCTTAGGCAAGAATCACACAGGTCAAGGACCAGCAGAAACCAGGTTCTGGTGGCACCCAGCGGCTTGTCCCCCTGCGGCAGCAGCCCCGGGGTCAGAGCGGGGGCCACATCTGGGGCTGAGGTCCCGGATCCCAGGGTGGGAGCACTGAATGAATGGCCGCAGAAGGGGACCTGACAGAGCCCGAGGTGTCCTCCCCCATGTGCCCTCATGCCTGGATGAAACTTAATCCTCATTCTTGGGCCCTCATGTCATGGCTTCAGCCCTGGCTTCCCATCAGCCTGCTGCACTCGAGCTGTTCCCACTCTTCTCTTTTCCTCCAAAGAAAGAACCTCTGCTGATGAAGTCATGGGAATAAAAGCTCCCTTTGCCCCCGAAAACAGTGGGAGCCTGGCGTCAGTCTGTTGTGTGGCCTCTCCATGTCCAGGCAGGCGATCTTTGCTGCTTACTGGAACCTTCCAAACACATGACATCATCTAAATCTCAAATCCTGTGATTATCCCCATTGCACAGATGAGGAAACTGAGCCTGAGATCTTGGGACTGGCCCAAGGTCACTGGTCAGGCCTTCGAAGCTTGAGGTCAGTAGCTCACGCAGTGAAGAGTGACTCATTCCTGCTGTGTACCAGGCATGGGGCAGGAGCTGAGAATAAGCCACGGGCATCCTGGACAGGTCTGTGGGCAACCTCAGCTCCCACAGGGGAAGGGTCCTTTCTCACTTCTACCCAGAGTATCTCTTGCCTTATTCTCTGCTCATTGTTTCCATGCCTTCAACTAATGCACTTAAAACAGACTAGTTCGCCTCTTGGTTTTAATGTAAGAGGGTAGATTTTGGTGGTTCTGTCTTGCTGTTTTGAGAAGAATTATATTCTTTTCTTTTCTTTTTAAAGAGTTTATTTATTTGACAGAGAGAAAGATAGCAAGAGAGGAAACATAAGCGGGGAGTGGGGAAGAGAGGGAGAAGCAGGCTTCCTGCTGAGCAGGGAGCCCAGTGCGGGGCTCAATCCTAGGATCCTGGGATCATGACCTGAGCTGAAGGCAGATGCTTAATAACTGAGCCACCCAGGTGCCCCCAGAAGAATTATAGTCTTGAATGTGATTGTGATCTCAATCACCCCCAGCCCTTGCCCTGAAAATCCCTGGAACTGACCATTAACGTTGAGGACACCCCACTGGTTCCCGGGGTGCTTATTCCAAATAGGAAATGTCGTCCTCCATGAGATTCTCTCTGAAGCCCACTTCCTTCTCAATTATTCAGCCCCGTGCCTGGCAGCCCCCCTGTGTGCACGCACAGCAGAATCACTGTATGCACAGCAACAGTGGCCCTGGGGATCAAAGACAAATGACACAGCCCTGGAGGAGTGGCTATCCTTAGCTTGTGCGTGGCTGTGACACCCCCTTCTCAAGTCACAGACGGATTTCTGGTCAGAACGTCTACTTTCCACTGGGCCAACTGGTCGACCAGTCTGCTGGAACCATGGTCTGGATTGATGACAGTGAACTGTCATTTGACCAGTTTGTTTATTACAGATATTTACATGGGACTGCCAGCTGACTGACAGCAATCACTGTCCCTGCCTGATACAGAGAAGGTGCTCAAAAATCAATGGGTCTTGGGGGAGGTAACGGAAAACCCACGTCCTCTGGAACTGGCTTGAAGCATTCGTGGACCCTGGTGCATCAGGGAACCACAGGGAGCTGAGCCTGACTTGGGCTTGACTCCTGAGGGCACTGCATGGCACTCTCTGGCCACCGGAGTCTGAGGTCTGCTGGGAAGTCTCAGTTTACCCAACATCGTCTGTGAGAAAGACAGCATGCACCACCACCCCCCTCCCCGCAGCAGGCATGAGCTCTTTATGGCTGGGCAGGTGGTCTTACCCTTGTGGGCCTGACTGTTTGGTGGACTTTTGCACCTGTTCCAAGGTAATCCATTTTCCTTTCTAGAAACCCATACTAGCCCCCAAACCAGGGGCCTTTGATAAGAGAAGAGGATGGCTTGGGTTGCTCCATAGACATTCCCTGTGCGAATGTCCACAAGTGTCTGTCTCCCATGAGAGTCCCCTGAGTGTCCAGTTATTGTGATAGAAATCTTCCATTTATCCCTCCTGGTGCCCGGCCTACTCTTCTCCACCTGATCTCTGCTAGTGTCCTGTTCTCCTCTGGGTTCTTGTTGGGTCTGGCCGGTGAGAGGCACCACCAGGAGACTAGGGGGCAGGAAAGAGAGTGAGGTTCGGGTGTCTACTCTGCCATTTTGCCCCCACTGGGCCACAGGTGACCCAGGCTGTGTTCCTTCAGCAAAGGCCCCAGATCCTTGGCACCCTCTCCCTCCAGCTCTCTATCTGGAGGCTGCGTCCACTCCTTCCCATGCAGAGGGGCGGAGGGCTGGTGACAACTCCCCACTGTTGCTAGGTGCCCCCCTGGAGGCCTTTTCAGCCCTCGCTGGACTCCCCCCCCTCACCTGCCCACACTTGGAAGTAGTCCTTTGTTACACTGCCTTCTGTTACTCAATTTCAGGGGTCATCTGTTTCCTCCCGGGACCCCGAAGGACACAATCGGCCTGGGCCAATGAATGGGGGTGGCTCAGAAGATCAGATGAGGGGATTGGCAACCAAATGTTGAGGACCAGGCCCTGGAGAGGGCTGAGCTTCCCCTACCCCAGACACAGCCCCCCCACCATTGCCCCTCATGCTGTTCAGGAGCAGAAGCCGGTCTTATTCTAGAATGCCACCCAACCCATTCATGATAAAAAGAAGTCCACAGACACGTTGAGTCTTGGTTTTGAGACAGTGTTTGCTGAGTAGCTTCAGTAACTGGAAAACACTGTGGGAGATTTTCATATGGAAAGACTCAGGGATCCCAGAAACTGTCATCTTCACGTCCATCTACTCCCCCGGCTGACTAGACGGCCTCAAATCTGGGGTTCGCGCTTTGTTGGAAGCAGACCCCCAGGAGGTCCTTCTCTGCCTAAGCCCTGGGGTGCAAAATCAATTCTCCCACGGGAAATGGGCATGAGGTTGCAGGTCTGGGAGCAAGGAGGATGTGGAGGGACCCCGGGGTTCCTTCCTCGGAGCCCAGGGATGCCAGAGGCCTCTCTGGTCCCCGGGGGGTTTCAAGGAAGAGGCTTCAAGGAGAGGAAACTCAGTCCAGAGGGAGGTGGGAGCTCCTGAGGCCTCAGACGGTCAGTGCCAGAGCCAGAACCAGGCTGGACCTAGGACCCCCCAACTTATAGCCCTGTGTGCCTCTATGAAGCTCACAGAAAAAGGGGAGGACCCCTTAGCACCAGTGGGAGTCCTTCAGTGGGATACCTTGTCAAGGACTAGTGAGAAGGACCGGATGGGGGGTATTGGCACCAGTTCTCCATGGGACCCCAGGCAGACTCCGGGGGCACAGGGGCGGCCCTGAAGCACCCCGAGTCACACCGTGTGCTGGTGGGGGAGCCCATGGGCACTGCTACCTCACTTAGAAGGCCACCTGGGAGCGAGGCATCAACTGGCCCAAGAGGTGTTGTCAGAAATCCCTGTAGGACCCCCATCTCTCCCTTCATGGGCCTGCCGCTGGGACTCTCATTCTTGCATTGGAGCAAATCACCCCGAGAAACAGAGGTGATCCCGGCCAGAGAGCACGCCTTCCTGCTCACCTTCCCAGGAATCTTTCGCTCACCCTCTCTCTCCCCTCAATCTGCACATGGGCAGCAGACCCTCTCTCCTGACCCCACGCCCTGTCTCCTCCCTTCCCAGTGTGTGATGGACATGGGGCCAGAGAGGGGCAGCTGCCAGATGTGGGCACACAGCTGTGGGCCAGGAAGAAGCAGGCTCACAGTAGCCCGGGGCCAACCCACCCCAGGACCTTTGCTCTGGGTTGCAGTTTCCTGGACTACTGCTCTCTTGTGCAATACCTCCCAAAGCCACAGGTGGGACACACGGCTGGGGATGGCCACCACTGTGTCCCCTGGGCCCCTCGGCTCCCATGTCTCAGTCCTCAGACCTGCCTAGGGCAGGAGAGTGGCTTTTCCCTGCCGTACAGGTGGCGGGAGTCCAAGCCCTCGCTGTTGCTCAGTGCAGAGTTAGTACGGTGGCTGCGGGGTCTGAGGCTGTGTCCTCTGATGTTCCCGGTGGCCTGAGACCAGCGCTGAATGGACATGGAAGCCCAACTCCAGAGGTGGGCATCCCTCGGGGTCAGGGTGAAGCCAGGCCCAGCCCCGTGGGACGAGGAGCTTCTCAGTGCTCCTGGGCCGGGCTGAAGGGCTGGGTCCACTTGGACACATCCAGAAAGACGGTCGAGGCCCCGTGGTAGAGCCAGAGGCGGGGCAGGGAGCCGTGGCGGGTCCAGGCATCATGCCCACGGTCGTAGGCCTCCATCTCCACCAGGTAGTCGCCATCCATGCCCTGCCAGCGGCCGCCGGTCACGTATAGTGCGTCGCCTAGTGGCACCAGCGCGCCATTCTCATGCAGGCTGTGCAGGGACTGCACCTGTGGGGAGGGGCAGTGGTCAGGGGCCTGTGGGGGGGGGGGGGGGTAAGGGCAGTGGCCAAGGGAACCCTCAGAGTGGGGCGGGGGCACAGGGGACATGCACAGAGGACAGCCAGCGCCCGGTCCTGCTCCCTGGGACCTCACCCAGGCTGCCTGTGGCCCTCTCCTCCCCGGGCCCTTCAGACTGTCCCTTTAGTGCTCTCCTCTCCTGCTCACATCTCCCAGGATGATATGTCCAGGTTCCTTGCTCTCCTGGGCCCCAATCTGGCCATATGTGAAGTTTGGGTGTCAGATGGGGCCGGGGGCATGGGAGCCCAAGGCTGGAGCTGTTCCTCGGGGCAAGTTCTGGGCTGGGCCTCTGACTCATGGTTGTTATCTTGGAGGGGACGGATGTGACCTCAGCTCTGACAGACAGACACACACACACACACACACACACACATGCACACACACCAGAAGCCGCTCTTGCCATGGGGAGCCTCACTTTGCCTCTGTACCTCCTGCCTTGGCCCATGGCCTGGGCTGGGGCTGTGAGGTGGGAGCCAGAGGCCAGAGGAGAGGTGGACCTTTTGGAAGAGCCCGGAGTGCGTGGGAAGGAAGAGGCCTGTCTGTGGCCTACATGTGAAGACGGTCAGGGGCAGCTAGCCCCCCTGAGGCCTGGAGGCCCAAGTGGAGCCATTTGTGGCCAGGAGGCCCCCCAAGTAGCAGCATGGTCCTGGCAGAGGCCTGGCTATGGCCCAGCTGGGAGGCCCCGAGAGAAAGTGGCATCCTGGCAGGACCCACACAGCACCTGTCTCGCTGCAGGATAATGGGGCCTCCCGTCAGCTGGGCGCTGACGCCAGGGGACAGCTGCAGGCGGCAGGATGGTGAGGCCCCACTGTGGGCCAGCCGCCCCAGGCCGGGGTGAGTGCAGAAAGCAGGCTGCCTCCTCGGGCCTCCAGGAATTGAGAATCTTAGGGCAGGTGAGGCAGGCCTGGGGTGTCTGGCTAGTGCTGAAGCCACTGCCATGGGCACTGGGCACCATCCCTCCTCTTTCTCCAGAAGAAACACACAGAAAGGCTCGGGCCTGAGATGCCCAGCATCTGCTCTCTCCGTGGCAGAAGAGGAGGGGGTAGCAAGGAGGGAAATGGGGCACTAAGATGTGGGCCATTCCCACCCCACCCAGAGCCAAGGGCTCCTTTCCCCCACTCCGCCACCCCTCATGGGTAGGAGACACCATCCCTCCGGGGCCTGGCCCACACCAGGCTGTCCCTGAAAGCTCCCTAGGCTGAGCCTGGTTTTGTAGCAGAGAAAAGACCACTCCCGGCCAGGGACAGAGCACCCATGGTGACTAGGAGTCCCCGGTCCTTGGCTCTCCTCTCTCCCCAGGGGCTCCGGGTCCCATTAATCCCTTCACTGTGGTGACACCCCCAGGCCCCAGCATCCCCAGGCCAGCTCTCCACAGTGTCAGGGGTTTTGGGTGAGGGGAGCCCGAGGCTCACCTTCTGCCACAGGTTGGCCCCGGGGTCATACACGTAGACCTTCTTGGTGTTGTCTCCAACCAGGTAGAGAGCTCCCTGCAGTGCAGCACAGCGCGGAGAGGACAGGTACTTGGGGAGGAAGGGCGAGGCGATCACGCTCCACGCATCTGCGGGGACAACACGCTGGGCCCACCTTCACCTGGGGGCCTCTGCCTCTTCCCTGCCCACTGGACCGGTCGGGTGACTAGGGGCCCCACCTGACCCTGGGTACTGTCAGTCTCCCAGGGGACTCTCACACCCACCCTGCAAAATGGGTTCTGTGATCACCGGCAGTGTCCAGAGGATGAGGGGGGAGAGAGGGGGAGACATGGGAGACCCCCTGGAGCCCAACCCTGGCCTGGAATCCGGCGCCTAAGCCAGCGCCCACCAAGGCTTGCAGGTCCGGGCCCCCGCTCCTGGCCCGTGGGGCAGATTCTAGGCAGACGCCGCAGCCGGCAGCTTCGGGACCGGGAGATGGGCTGTCACCTGCCACCCAGCCCCTAGTCCTCATCCCCCTGGGCCCCCCCACACTGCCTCATCCACCTCCGACAGGGCCATGGCCCTTTGTAAGAGGCCCGTGGCTGCCTGCTCCCCGTCCCGACACCCCACCCCCCGGGCCCCAAGCCGCCCACCTGTGACGGGGTTGTAACACTGGAGAGCCAGGGCATTGTACTTGCAGGCGCTGGAGCCCACCAGGTACAGCCGGCCCCCGCAGCCGGCCGCGGAGAAGTTGCTGACGTACTTGAGGGCGGGGCGGATGGGGGTCCAGGCGTCCGTGTAGGGGTCATAGCTCTCCACCTCCACCATGTCCAGGGTGGTGCCTGTTGGAGTGGGGGTGGTCAGGGCTGCCGGGGGCCAGAGACGAGGAAAGGGCCCTAGAAACGCAGAACTGGGGGCTTTGCAGGGGCAGCAGAGGGCTTCCTCGGAGGGGAGAGGAAGGCGAGGGAAGGAGGGCGTGGCCTTGCGAGGCTTGTGACTTACCCCCTTCCACAGCCGGGGAGCGGAGGCAAAGCCGCTTGCCCGAGTCCACAGAGTCAGGTGGTGTGGGTGTGGGCACCTGGACCCGGGAACACTCGAGTCCAGGCTGCGTGCGTGCCGGGGGCCCCCACCTGCCTCGGGCTCGGGACCTTGTGTGTGCTCTCTGCTCTTGGCCTTGGGCTCAGCAGCCATTGGGGGCACAGGGGCTGGCCGGGACAGCTGGGGCACTCAGCAGTGGTCTCCAGGCCTGCCTGCCACCCACGAGTCCTTGGGGAACTCTTGGTCAGCCACAGTCATTTTGTTTTTCAGTATCTGACTGACCGTAGGGGTCCTGGGGGTTACTCCTTGCCACAGCTCTGGGGCATAATGGGGATAAAGTGGGCCTCTGTGCTCAGGCTGGGGGCATGGCGGGAGTAAAGGGGACAGCAAAGGAGAAACCACTGTGGGTCTCCTCACCCCAGGGACTCCACAGAGGTGGTGACCCTGAGCAGAGGACTGAGCTCCCTGTTTTGGGGATGGGAGTGTTCATCTCTGCTGGAAGCTCAAGGCTCCAGCATGCCCCCTCATCATTCTGTTTTCAGAATCCTTGCTGGAGCTCACTATGGAGGCTCATGCCTGAGCCTGCCTCACCCCTGGACATCCAGGCGCCCCATGGGGGGCTGGTTTACTCCAGACGGAGAGCTCCTGAGGGCAGGAACAGGGAAGCATGTCTCTGCAGTCCCTGAGGCTGGGGGCTCTCTGGTCCTGGTGAGGACATGGGGGTGGGGAGCCACTGTTGCAGGACTGAGAGGCTCCAGGCTGCCCAGAGGTGGTGAGGGGCTGCTATGAGCAGGAGGATGCCCGGGGCAGAGGGAGGGGGAGGCCTTACCGCCGATGGCATAGATCTCCCCATTCAGTGCGGCGCTGGCGTGGTTGGTACGGGCCTTCAGCATGGGGGCCACTGGCTTCCAAGTGGCCTCCTTCAGAGGGAAGCTCCAGGCCTGGGTGGTTGACCAGGTGTCTGTCTTCGTGCCCCGGGAGCCACCTATAGGAAAGGTCCTGTCCCCTCAGCCTGGGGTCTCCAGACGAGTGGGGGCTGGGTACCGAGGGTCCTGTCTCCTCCTTCTCCCCATGCCAGGCCCCCATGGTGCCAGATGCTGGGCTGGGTGGGGGGGACTGTAGACGGCACAGCCTAGCTGTGTGACTTGGACAGGTCCCTCCCTGCCCCGTAAACAAGGAGGACAAGATCTGTGGTTTTAGATCTTCATCCGTGGCACAGTTGTTTTCCTCATCCAGATTGTGTACGAGCCCCCAAGTTCCCGGATGTAAATGAGCAGGATGACCCTCCCACCTGCCACACAGTTCCTTCGGGGGAGACCCCGGCTACGGGAGCCTAGCGAGTCCCCCCTGGCTGTCCATGTTGGACAGAACACGGGACAGTTCCCTGTACCCACACGTCGACCTGTGGATTTTAAATGTCCTTGTTTCCACCTCATGGAAACGTCTGGAAGAGTCCTGCCTGAGCTGGAGGGGACAGCCGATTCTTGGTGGCGTCATGGTCATCAGCTCCCTGGAAAGTGCTGCCGAGAACCCACCTGTGACGTAGACAGTGTTGTTGAGTGCGGCGAGGGAGAAGCCCCACTTGTGGTAGTCAGGGAAGTCCGGGAGCGCCATCCACCTCTCTGGCCGGGAGAGAGGGGCAGAGGGTCAGGGTGGCTGAGCTCTCTGCCGCCGCCTCCCCTAGCCCCAGCACCTCTTCCCATGCGCAGAGGTATTCCCTCACCTGGGGAGGAGCACGGGGCAGGATTCAGCTGGCTGCTATGGGGTGAGGTGGGGGTTGGGGACACCTTGGCTGTTCCACGTGCCCCTGCCAGGTCTGGTTCCTCAGGGCCCCCACCTCCCCACTCCTCCCCCGGAGCCCGGCAGGCAGACGGGACACAGTACTGCACCCGGGGTGTGCAGGGAGGTGGCCCGTGCTCTGGGCCCCTGGGTTGGGTCCCACCTCTGACACGGGGTAGTATGTGACCGGGCCTGACCTCTGGTCCCTAGTGGGTTAGAACACGAACATCATTCATTCACTCGTTCCTTATCCATCATTCCTTTCTTCTCCCTGAGCACCCTGTGGGCCATGTGCCGCCACGGGCGTGCAGGGGACACACGGGGAGACATGGGCCTTGCAGCAGCTGGGGCGAGTCCAGACCCCCGCTCTCATGCACCACTGCGAGCCCTGGGGATGCATAGCCTCAGCTTGTCCTCTGTCGAGGGGGCTAGTTCCCACCTCACTGGGAGGCGGGGGGAGCACGGAAGACCCAGATCTGTCAGGGGGCTACTACTCTGTCGCCACAGCGGGGAGGGACAGAGCCATGCACCCACCTCGGGCCCACCTTCAAGGAGCTACATGAGGATAAACTGAGACAAGAGATGAGAAAATGCTTGAAAAATTAAAAACGAGAGTTGATGTGGGAGTGTGTGAGCAAACGGACACATTTTGTGTGCTCGTGGAAAGCTGTGAGGAAGACCCAGGCCTCTGGGAGGTCCCCTGGGAAGATCCTGTGTACTGTTGACAACCGGCTTTAGGACACGCAGAACTCCAGCCTTGCTGGGCACCTGCCCTCTGGGCAGGGACTGCATGTCCCCCTGACTCATGTCTGTGTCACCCCAGGGTGGGGACAGCCCAGCAGTCACCAGGCCTTGGCCTGCCACTGTGCCCCCTGCCATCCTCCCCTTGGGGCTGGAGGGACAGCTGTTCCCGGGTGGAGCCAGCAGAGCTCATTTCCTGACGTCAGCCCCCAAATCCCCTCGTCAACCCCTGACCTGGGACAGCCGGTCTCACGCTTCCTGGAGCCCGCCAGCCGCTGACGCCATGTGGCCCAGTGGGCCTGGGACACCAGCCAACGCTCCTTAGAGCTTTCAGAAGAGCTTTCCGGGGCCAGTGTGGCCCTCCAGAGATCCTGCTGCCCTCCTACCCCTCCCCATTTTCTGGGCAAGCCTGTAATGGAGCCCTGGGCAGGAAAGGCCCCGTCTGTGCCCGTCGGGTCCGTGCCCTCGCTACGTGAGGACTCCTTTCCACAGATGAGGACAGACTTAGGGCGGTGAAATGAGCTGCTAAAAGGCTGGAATTAGAACCCTGTTTGCGCTGACCTAGTCCTTGGGTTCCTACCCTCTGGGCCACTGCTCCCCAGCTCCTTGTTCTCCCCTTGGAGCCAAGGTTCCACGGGGCATGCAAGCCAGTGACTGTCCCCCCACACGGGGCGGGTTGGGCAGCAGCACCCTTTATCCTGGACTCCGGGGCCCAAAAAGGCCAAAGTTGGGGGCTGTGGCTGGAGGGTGAGGAGGCCACCGTGCCCTCGCTATCAGCCTCCCCCACCCCATGCTGGCCTCGAGGCTGTCCTGCAGCCCCTTCCCTGGAGCCCCTCAGTCCCTCCACCTGCACAGCGGACACGAGGGACTCGTGGGCCTCAGGAACGGCGTGAGGGCTACTCACGGGCCTTGCTGTTGTAGAAGGCGAAGTTCCTGGGGTGAGGGGTGGGCTCCTGGGCGCCCTCCTCATCCTCCTCCAAGGCCCGCCCGCCCACCACCACCAGAACCTCCTCCAGCTTCTGCGGGAGGGCTAGCCGTGCCTGTCGGGGAGGAAGGCTGGGTTAGAGGAGCCGGTGGCTCTATTCCCCATGCAAGGGGCCCCGGGGGCTAGCAGGCGTTTTCTGGGGCTGGACTTTGGTGGGGCAGCTGTGTTGGTGCACAGGCATGGATGCTGTGAGCATGTGTGTGAGCACGTGTGTGTGTGTGCACCATGGTTGTGTGGGGCCAGACATGGTGGTAGACTCTCAGGACGGGGAGAGATGGGGCAACAGGTGCATGTGTGTCCCAAACCTGAGCGCTGCTCCCTCCCTGCAGTGCCCGCATGCCTTCCGGAGGCGTCCCCGCACCCATCTTTGGGGCCAACCCTGACTCTGTCCCTAGTTCCTCCCCTGCGCCAGCATGCGGGTGCTAAACTCAGATGGCCCTGGCTGGGCAGGAAACCCCAGCAGGGTTCCACCCTGGCTGGTAATTGGCCAACTGCTCCAAGCTCCCAGGGCCCCGGGGCTCTCCCACGTCTCTGGCCCCTCCTGCAGCAGGCCTGCACCTCCCACTCCGGCAGTTCCAAGGTGATTGCCTGGCGGGACAGGGCCCCAGGCTGCTGCCAGCACCTGGCCGGCCTGCTGTGCCCAGTGGCGCTAGACAGCAGTGTGGGTAGCACTTGGTCCCCTCACAGCATGACCCCAGCCCGAGCTACCGCTGTGTCCCCGGGCCTGGCTCCTGGGGTCTCCTCCAGAGCAGGGCCCCGAGCCAGCTGCCCAGCCACAGACAGACTCCTCGGCTGTTTGTCCCTATGTCTGGAGCTGCCCTGCCTGTCCCTCTCCTTGCAGCACCAACAGGAAACCGCAGCCCGTGAACACTCGGCCCTGTCCCTAAGGGGCAGGAAGTGGCCTGCTGCACTCTCGGCCTATGCCATCTTCCTGCCAAGCTCCTAGCCCTCCTCTAAGGCCCAGCCAAGGTGCCGCCTCCTCCAAAGAGCTCTCCCTGGCTTCCTCTGTTTCCAAATCTGACCTTGCGGGGGAGGGTGATGAGGGTCTTTGGAAGTTTGGGGGCCACCTTGCCCAGGATGCCCCCAGCCCAGCTTTGGCCTTTCTCACGCAGCCTTAAGTCTATTTCCAGGTTTGTCGGCACCAAGCTATGGGCTTTGACCAAGGAGCAGACAGTCATTTCTGGGCTCCCCTCTCCCTCACATCCGGGGTGTGAGATATAATAGGCGCCGTGGGGATGAACAGGGACTCCCTCACAGGTAACCAGCTCAAGGCAGGGAGAGCTGCGAGGTTCGGGGAATGGGGGAACAGGCACTCTGTACTCCCCAGCCCCATGCAGGTCGGGGTCTCCAGGGCTCCCCTCCTTGCCCCTTGCTCACCTCATCGTGGCCCTGTGACAGGGCCACACGGCACACCTCTGACTCCTGGATCAGCGGCTCGGTGGCCAGCAGCTGTTGCACGCAGGGTCTGGGCACGGCGTCCAGGCGCACCAGGCCAAGCAGCTCGGGGAGGTGGACAGCCCGGGCCTGCGGGTCATGGCGTACCCAGCGCAGCAGGGCCTCCAACCGGCTCTGCTCCGGCTGCACCTGCAGCAGCTCCCCGGCCAGACAGGCAGCCAGCCGGTCCTGGGGCAGCTGCAGAAACTCGTCCTCCCGGGCCACAGCCTCGAAGTTCTCCCGCAGGAAGGCCCAGGCCTTGGCGGCCACACCCAGCAGCCCCTGCTGCTCCCCGAACTCACAGATGCCCAGGCAGTTGGTGGCGTCCAGCTGCTGCTGCAGGTAGCGGCCGCACACCTTCTGCACGGCGGGGAAGTGCAGGCGGGCGGCCGTGCGGGTCAGCGCCTCCACATTGCTCTGCGTGACCGTCAGCCGGCCCGTGTATACAAAGTCCACTAGCTGCCCCACCACGCCGGGCTCCACGTCCTGCAGCTCCACACGCGCCGAGAAACTCTCAGCAAAGTCACCCGCGAACATGGCATGGAAGTAGGGGCTGCTGAGTGCCAGGAGGCCGCGGTGGCAGGGCAGCTCCCGGCCGCCCACCAGAAGCGTGACATCGGCCAGCTTGGGCTGTGAGCGCAGCCGCCGCAGCCCATCCAGCATGTCCTGTGCGTGCGACGGCACGTGGAAATCCAGGTCGTCCACGTTACGCACCATGGCCACTGGCACCACGGAGAGAAGAGCTGGGCCCCGCCTGTGATCCTGGGGACAGAAGAGGGCAGAGTCAGCCGGGGCAGGGCACGGCTCTTTTGCCCGAGTCACCCGTCCAGCCGCCTGCCCTTTCCATCTTCCACCAACACTGGCTGAGCATCACAGATGTGCCAAGTGCCTTGTTCAGCCCTGTCGCCCTCTACAGTTGGCTCAGTGTTAGACCCATTTTATAGTGAGAAGGTTGAGGCTCAGAGAGGGCCAGAGACCTACCCCCAGCCAAGTAAGCAGAGCAGGGCAACACCGGCACAGAAACCACACCGGGCCCCCTCCACAGCTCCGGGCTATGCAGAGCAGACCGTCTGGAGCCTGGGGATCCCTGGGGCCCCACCACCTCCAAGTGGCTTCCTCTGTTTCCAAATCTGACCTTGCTGGGGAGGGTGATGAGGGTCTTTGGAAGTTTTCCTGCCCCACCGGTCCTCACTGTCCATGGTTACATGGAGCCTCAGGCTGCCATGACCTTGCTGGGTGACCTTGGTCCCAGTTTTCTCAACTGCAGATCCAGAGGCTGGCGGGGAAAGGACTCTGTGGTCACAGTGCTCCCCACGGGCCAGGCCGCCTCTCAAGGGTGGCATGCCCTCCTCACGCGGGCAGCATGACACCCCAGGGACTGCGTAAACGTGGGGGAACACAAGCATGAAAGGCTCACATCCCCTGTCCAAGATCACACAGCTAGGAAGTGGGGGAGCCAGGCTCGGGTCCCACGTGCAAAGCCCCAGGTTACAGGACCCTGGGTGTATGTTGGTAGAGACAAATACGACTAAGGAGAAAACTCTCTGGGCAGTGATTTCGAATCCGTGTGCATATCATCAGATTCAGCAAATGTACTTCTGGCTTATTTAATTATGTGCGTATTCTTTTATGTACTCCTGACATTTTACCCCAAGAAGGTTGCCCCCAGATTCCACCTGAGCTACCTACCTACAATGGTTCAAAAAGCTGCCCCCTGGGCCATGGTCTGTCCACCAGGGGGCGCCTTGCAGAGCCGGCAAAGGGAAGGAAAAGGCACACTGGCCCGCAGGGACCAAAACCCTTGGTGAAATAAGTAAGATCAAAATAACAAAGGCCTGTAAAGAGAACCATGACCTGTGGGTGCCAAGGGGCAAAGAGGGCCCTGCTGAGCTACAGTGCCGGTGCCGGTGGCAGGAGCTGAGGCCCTTCCCTACACCCCCACTCCCAGCGCACCTACAGAGCACGGCAGTACCCAGGGAGCCCAGTGAGGACGGGACAGGTCGGGGGCCCCGGCCAGCATCCGTCCTGCCTGACCCCCTCCCAGGGAGGCCCTCTGGCGAGTGAGGACAGAAAAGGAGCCCTTGGCCACTGCCCCCCAGGCCTCACATTCCTGTCATTCCTGTGTTCCCTGTGGCCTGCCGCTGTGGCCTCAGGGGCAGTAGGCAGAGTTCCTGCCTTCTCCTGGGGCCTCAGCTGCATTTACTGACACCTGCCACCATGCCAAAAGAAAGGGGTGGGGGCTTCTGGAGAGCCTCAGAGCCTCAGCCTGGTGCCTGTCCAGGCCAGGAGTGAGGAGGGCTTCAGTGGGCAGGACACAAAGGGCCTGACGCCAGCTGCCCCTAGGGACTGGACACTGGGGTCCTGGCTGCGGCTGGAGCAGGTGGTCCGGCCTCCCCGTTGCCCACCTCTCCAGTCGGGACACTGAGGGGAGTGTGCCGGCTGAGCCCTCACCGTACCCCAAGGGGCCCAGCTTGATTGGGATTAGGGATCTGTGTCCAAACACCCAGCACTGTGATCTCTATGCCCCACAGGCTATCCTGCTCTCCCCTGCTGCTCTCTGCCCCAAATCCCACTTCCCATTCCCCGATGCCCACACTCCAGAGTCCCTGGGACCCTACCTCTCAGTTCTCCAAGAACTCAGGCCGGAGAATAGGACTTCCTAGCCAGCCAGGGGCACGGATGGCCTGCTGGGCTGGGCTGGGCTGGGCACCACGTGGGGACGGACGGAAGGGTATTTTTAGCACTGTCTGCATTGGGAGGAAGCGGGGGAGGGAGGGCCTGGCGGGGAGGGAGAGAGGTGATGCCCCTCCCAGGCTTCAGATCTGGAGGCCCACACTGGCCACATCAGGAGGGCTGAGGTCTCCTGGACCCCAGGGACCAGGACGGACAGCAGAAAGCACTCCAGGGGGACAGTGGAGCCTGGGCTGGAGACTAAGGGGGCGCATAGAGGCCCCAGCTCAGGGCCTGGGTGTGAGCAGGACCTGACGGTACTCACTCCTCTAATGGTCATTGACAGGTCCCCAAGTGGCCTTGTGTTCATCTGTCAACTGGGGAAAAGCGACTATCACAAAGACATGCAGGTTGGTGAGCAAAGGCTTTCAGAATTTGGGATTTGCAGCGGTGGTCGGGAAGCCTTTGGTGGTTAAAGCAGTGCCAGAGAGGTAAGGAGGCCTCCCTGAGGGCTCCCCTGGGCTGGCACCGGGACGCTGGAACCCGAGGCCCCAGGTCATGGCGTGGCTTCAGCCCTGGGGCAGCTCTGGCGTCTTCCTTCCTTGTGAGAGCCAGAGGTGGTGAAGAAATGGGGTCATCTAAAAATACAGCTGTGGGGGCGTGCAGCCTCCCCCTGCAGCCTTGGTTCACAGTGGCCACAGGGGAACCCCTCACAACAGGAACACAGCGGGGCCTTGGACCCGGGCCACGAGAGGGCGTCTGCGGATATCTCTTCCACCAAGGGTCAGAGCAAAGCTTCCCAGCGGAGGACGTGCAGGTACACGGGAGAGAAGCCCGCAGCTGGGGAGGCCGGGTGAGGGCTCCACCTTCGCCCCTCCTTCCTTCACCCAGGTGGCCCTTGTTAATACCACCATTCTCCAGGCATGTGGGATGTGGAGGGCCGGGGAGGGCCGAGTCTGATGGAGGCACCCGGATGCTTCCCAGGGATTGGCCTGATGCGGCTCCAGTGCAGGGAGGCTCTGGGGGCGATAGCCCCCACTCCTGGCAAAGTTAGGTGATTTCTCAAGGGTAGTAGGGTATCATGACAGCTTGGGTCCTGGACAGGTGACCCCTGTCCTGCCAGTGTAGCTGCTGGACCTGCTCCCTGCTTAAGGGATCGTCGTGGGCTAGGAGCCACAGTCCTGGTCCCACTGTGTACACTGTCTGGTTAGAATTCAGTCCTTACACAAATTACTGCCACGGCTGACTAGGTAATTACGAGTTTTCAAGGTGCTTCCAAACTCTGCTCACTCGTGCTTTCTGATTCCATGCTGCCCTCCCCAGCCCTGCCCAGCTGAGTCACAGCCCAGCTCAACCTTCCCAGTCTGCTCAATTCAGCCCAGTTCAGCCTAGCCCAGTCCAGCCCAGCTCAGCCCAGTTCAGCATAACCCAGTCCAGCCCAGACTGCCCAGTCCAGCCCAGCCACTCTAGCCCAGCCCAGCCCAGCCCACTTCAGCCCAGCTCAGCCCAGTTCAGCCCAGCTCAGCCTAGCTTAGCCTAGTCTAAGCCGGCCCAGACCAGCCCAGAGCTTAGTCATAGCCCAGTCCAGCTCAATCATAGCCAGCTCAGTCCTGCCCAGCCCAGCCTAGCCCCTGCTTCAGATGGTCCCAGGATCTGCACCCTGGCCTTCAGCATCAGCATCCTGTGGTCGCAGAGGGAAAACCTCATGGGCGTCTCCAGCTCTCACTTACCCAGGACCATCCTGGGGACACTACTGCAGGGGGAACAGAGTGTTACCCCTGCCCCCATGCTTGTAGCCAGAACACAAGGGGTTAATGTGCACCCAGCCCAGGCTGGAGGAAAGAGGACAGGGTATTCTGATGACAGGCCCCTGTCGCAGGGAGCTGCCCCCCTTCAATGTGGGCAGAGAAGACATACCGCCTCACGCCTCCAGTCACTGGTCTGTTTGGGAAACTCGACACCAAGTGCTCGAAACAGATCTTTATCACAGATTGCTACAGAGTGGGGCAGTTTTTAAAAATTCATTGCTTGTTTCTTTTCATGATGATAAAAATAACACATGTTCCTCCTGGAGCGTTCGGAAAACACAGGAAAATCTGAAGCAGAACACTCCGACCCGTAAAAGACGATCCCCCCAAACACAGGGGCATCTCCCCTCTGGTCCACCCCGCGCCAACGACTAGGCGTCTGCGGGGTATGTGCGGGTCCTGTTTTATCGCTTTATGTCACCGCCCCAGCATTTCCGACGCCATCAGTCTTTGAACGTATCATCTTCAATTTCATCATACTGTGACTATATCACACTTTAAGAATTCGAAGGGACATCCAGTTACTTCTATTAATGGACATGCAGGTCGTGTCACTTTGGGCTAAGATAAATAACCACGGCGCCACCTCTGTGATTCAGAGTCAGAAAGTTAAATCACGCGTTAGAGTGTGTGCAGCCCAAAGCGCCTCCTGGCCGGCGGGCTTGCGGGCCGGCATGGGTGACTGAGGCTTTTCCTCCAGCGGGAGGGGACGCTGGTCCCTACGTCTGGCCTGGCATCCATGGATGATGAGGCCCCTGGCACACCTGACCTGCCCAGCCCCTCCTTGGGGGGTTTTATAGCTTTACCTGCTTATGGTATCTCTTGTTCCATCTGGTCTCCTGGACCCCAGGGACCAGGACAGACAGCAGAAAGCACTCCAGGGGGACAGTGGAGCCTGGGCTGGAGACTAAGGGGGCGCATAGAGGCCCCAGCTCAGGGCCTGGGTGTGAGCAGGACCTGATGGTACTCAGGTGGCACAGGATTTATGTGGGGCAGGGCTGCCCTGAGGTCCTATTCCCCTCATCAGCAAATAGTTAGTTTACCAGCACTCTGGAGACTGCTATGGACCATTCCTTCTTTCTCCCGTTGATTAGCTGTGGTGTCTTTGTCTTAGGGCAATGTTTTCCGTGTGAAACGTCTCAGCTTTCTCTGCTCTGGTCTGTTGATCGGAATGAAATATACTTTGGGGTCAGAACCACCTGGTCTGAGGGACTACCGCTCTACAATTATGATGTCTTCATGTCTGAAATGCCTCTTCCTCTTCAATCTTGTTTGCTGGATTTGTTATCTGTTGTTGCATAACAAATGATCCCACAATCGAGTATCTTTTTTTTTCTTAGGATTTTATTTATTTGAGAGAGAGAGAGCACACAAGCAGGGGAACAGCAGAGGGAGAAGGGGAAGCAGGCTCCCCACTGAACAGGGAGCCCAATGTGGGGCTCCATCCCAGGGCCCTGGGATCATGACCTGAGCTGAGGCAGAAGCTTAACCGACTGAGCCACCCAGGTGTCCCCAAAATCTAGTTTCTTAAAACAATAAACACCTGTGATCTCACGTGGTTTCCTCACTCTGGGAGCACTTTAGTGGGGCTTCTGCCTTCGGATTTGTCCTTAGCTGGCACCATGGGTCAGTCAGGCTGCAGTCATCCGAGGGCCAGACTGGGGTGGGAGGCCTTGCTTCTCCCTGCATGGACCTCTCTTACGGGGCTGCTCCCAGCATGGCCCCGGGCTCTCCTCGGAGGTAAGGGAGCCACAAAGATGGGAGCCGTTCTTACCTACTTGAAGCAAGAGCTCTCTCTTCTGCCATATTCTGCCAAACAACACAGAGGGGCACACAGGAGGCGCTATTGGGATGGGGACCCTGGGGGCCTTCTTGGAGGCCGGCCTCACAGCTGTCCTTGTTCACTGTTCCTTTCAAAAGAACTTCAGAGTCAGTTTAAAAAAGAAGGAAGAAACTGTCTCTGCATTTAACTGGTGCATTGAGACGGGGAGAGTTGTGTTATTAGCCGTATTTATTTAGTCGTGAGGAAAAAGGTGATGTTCTTTCGGCACCTTTGGTACACCTTCATTTTTCTTCGTGTTTGTCCTGCATACATTTATGGGCCTGAGAGAGAGATGGGGTATCCTCTGTCCAGTATTTTGCCAGCTCGTTGGGGAGCTCCTGGGCTGGCACTGGGGACAAGGTCATCTCACTGCATCTGGTCCCTTCACTGAAGTCTGCAGCCCCAGATGCCTATATGGGGCTCTGGGGTTTTACCAACTGGACGGCAGGCTTACAGGCACCAAACAGGCCTCAGAGCTGGAAATGTGGCCTGGCTGGGGTCAGCCTTGGACTCCGACAGGGAACATATGTTCCCCACCAGGGGCTGCTAGTGGGCTGGGGGTTTCCGGGCCGCTGAGCATCATCACGCAGAACATCTCAGGAAAACACAACTTTCCCAGCATCAGCTGTGGGGCAGGAACTCTGAATTCCTAGGGCTGCTGCCCAGACCCCTGGGAAACAGAGTCCGCAGAAGGCACCTGGGGGGTCACCCCTGAGTGCCCAGCAGAGGCGCCTCCCCCTTTTCCCTCCCCCATCACCTCCAGCCTCAAACCTGGGTCTGAGCCACCAGTTAAATACATATAGTTTAGGTATTTTATCATGTTTGGAATTATTGAGGAGAAGTTGAAATGGATAAGAAAGTAAGGTGTTGTTGATGTTTTCTATGTTAGAGCTTCCTGGAACCCAGGATAGTTGTGGGGCGCCCCCTGCTGGCCTTGGTCTCACCCCACCACTGAGAAAGTCCTGAGGCCTGGGAGGGACTTGCCCAAGTCCCCAGGGAATGATCACAGACCCCCCCCCACTCAAGTCAGGTGTGCTGACCCCCTGTCCAATGCTCTCCTGACCACCCTGGGCTGGACCACCTCTGAGGCCTGGTCTGTGTTTATTGCCCACCCCCCGCGACACCCCCTCTTCTGTGGCCCGGCCCTTGGAACAACATGGTCCTACAGGTGGCACAGGAGGAGCAAGGGAGACATCAGAGTATCTGGCACCTTCTGACACCCCAGCTCCCCCAGCCCCACCCTCAGACCTGCCCCTCCCCCCAGGTCCAGGCAGCGACAGTGTCCTGCAGACCAGCCCCTGTCTAGCTCTGTCAGTCCCATCTGGGGACCAAGAGCCTGGAGGTGGCACCGTACTCCTTTCCCCTGCTCCATCTCAGGACAGAGACCCCTCCCACAGGGGACTGGCACACCCACTCCAGACCCCAGGGGTGGGCAGGTCGGCACCACTCCCCATTCCGCAGATGAGGAATGGGAGGCCCTGTGGGGTTAAGGATGCTGCTGCCTGCAGTGGCGCTCAGATCAGGACTGGGGCTCGGTGCCCTCCCAGTGTGGGACTCCCTGGGGCACAGGTGGTTTTCCCTTGCTGTGGGCACACGAGCAACAAGCACAGTCATGAAGGCTGGCCAGGAACAGGTGCCTCTGGTGTCACAGGATGGCAGGGAGCCCAAGCCGGTGCCCCCTCCCTTCCCAGCACAGGCAGCCCCAGCTTCACCCCCTCCAGAGGGTCCCGGCAGTCTGGCTACAAGGGCTCTGTGCCCCCTCCCACAGCCTGTCCGCCACCCTCCAAGCTCTGCAGGCAGTTGGGGACATGGCAGGGGCCTCTGTCCTGAGGGGGCGGGGCTGCTGGGAGGGGGTTCCCAGAGGAAGATCCTGAAAACTCCAGTCCACGCACCATCTGTTGGGGCCACTGCACAGCTGAGCCACGCCTCTCCTCTGAAACCCCCTGTTTCTGGGCCAGCCATCCTTGGCCCCCATGGCCTGGGTGGGGACCCATCCTCTTGGCTATCATGGGGGCTGGGGACAAGCCACATCCCACGGCCAGCCACACGGGGCTTTGTCTCTGCTGCTCTTAGCGCCCTATTCACTCAAGGCACCTTCGAGGCCCTCTCAGAAGATCCAGCTCTTTCCCTCGGAGAAGGGTGTGGACGACATTCGGGGCCACAGAAAAAGCCGTACCTCCCCTTTCCTCTCAGGTGTCTCTGCCCCGCCATGTGTCCTCTGGGTCTAATAGCTCCGCTTTGCGGGGACTGGCGGGAGGCCCAGCCCCCTGTGTTCGGAGCCCCTGCAGCCACTGCTTCTCTGAGCCTGCAGCGGGGCCCTGGCACCGCTTTGAGCCATGTGGCCCGTGGGGCTGGTCAGCTGGATGACGGGACAGGATGCCCACACGGAACCTTCCCTTCGGGGACCAGAGCCTCTGCAGTCCCTGGGGTGGGAGCAGGGCACAGCAAGAGAGATCGTGTCTGACAGTGGCCGGCTGCCCTGGCTGGCAGGCACCCCTGTGTGGGCCAGCTCTCTGACCGAGAGAATTTGGGAGGGCCTGACAGGCAGCTCTGACCACAGCTCTCCCATTTCACTGACGGGGACAGAGGCTGGGGGAAGGGGAGGGGCATGGCCTGAGGTCACCGGGAGGAGGAAGACATAGGCTCTGGCCTTGGCTGGGGCCACCAGTGCTGGAGGAACAGAGGGGAGGGACAGCAGGTGACTTGAGCACTGGAAGGAAGGCCCACAGGAAACAGGTGCCTGCAGTACAACGGGGTAGAGGGCCCAGGGCTGGGAGGTCAAGTCCTCTAACTCCAGGGCTAATGGGGTTCTGGGTGAGGCTTCCTAAACTGAGCTGCACAGCTGAGGATGAGCCTGTTGATGTGGGACCGGAGGTGGGTGTTAGCACACAGAGTGTCTGCCAGCCTCTGCCAGCCTGGCCTCCTGGCTCAGCTGGCCACCAGGTGAGTGACAAAGGGGGAAAAGAGCGAAGAAAACATGAAACCACCTCAGACACCGCATTCCCAAAAGCAGGCAGCCTGCCTGTCTCACTCTCCAAAGCTGAACATCTCAGCTTCTTTCTCCTTCCAGAAGGCAAAGCTCCGGTCGATGTAGCCGCAGATGTCCTCACTGTTGAAGCTGCCCCGCTGGTGGCCAGGCCCCAGCCCTTGTGCTGCAGGCTCGGGGTTGCCGCTAGCCATGGCAGCATGGGGCAGGGGCCCCAGGGGCGTCAAGCCTGACTTGCGACCGGGCTCTTGGTCCCAGGCGGGGCTCCGGCTGGAGCCAAAGAAGCGGGCTTTGATGTCCTCGAAGCCGTCGGTCCAGGCCCGGCGGCCAGCGGCCACCTCGTCGGTCACCGCCTTATGGAAAGCCCGCGCGGTCTCCCAGCCATGGGCGCCCAGGTGCTCGAAGACCTCAAAGCAGAGCAGGTGGCGCATTTTACGCTCCTCGGCGGTTAGGTCGCACTCCAGCAGCTGGAAGTAGCCCAGCATGAAGAGGTCTAGCGTCAGGCTGCTGTAGGGCACGGGCGCCCCGCCCACGTGCGGCAGGAACTGCTCCGGGGACAGGGGCCCGCGGGGCCGTCGGCTCAGCCGCCGAAGCTGCCGGGCCGGCACGTGCGCCAGGATGGCCTTCCAGTTGCCCAGCAGGTGGGCGATGATGCTCCGCTGCTGCCACAGGTGGCCGAGCCGGGGGACCGCGGGCGGCGGGGAGGGCGGCCCAGAGCCCCCGGCGGGTTCCTGCGGCCGCGGTGCCCCCCGGCGGGCCTCCAGGGTCCTGCAGGCGGCCGTCTTGAGCGCCGGCGTGTAGGCCGACTTCTTCCAGTGGCTGAGGAAGAGCATGACGATGCGCTCCTTGCGCAGGTTGGCCAGGTCGGGGCTCGGCGCCGCCCCCGCCTCCGAGGGGGCCTCCTCGCAGCTGATGCCGGAGTCGCTGGCCTCCTCCGCGTCTCCCGGCCCGGAGGCCCCTCCGGCGCGAGGCTGCGAGCCTCCGGGCCCCACGCTTCCGCCGCACTGCCGCGGCCGGGCCCCGGCCTCGTAGGGACCGGGGTCTGGGGCGCAGGGCGGGCCGGGAGTAGACTCGAAGTTGCCGCGAAGCGTCCGCACGGACACCCCGCACTCCTGGATCTCGCGCAGCGCCGCGCTCCCGGGGGCGCTGGCGGGGGCCTCCCCGCGGGCCTCCTGTGTGGGCCGGCCCGCGGGCTTCTCCTCGCCCTGCACCAGCCCGTTCATGCCCTTCAGCAGCAGGGACATGCTGCGCACCAGCCGGGCGATGTGGCCGCACCACAAGGGCAGGGGCTGTTCCCCGGGCGCAGCCTCCGCGGGGCCCTGGGGCTCGGCCGTGGGTACGGGCGCCTCCTCCCCCTCTGGCCTAGGCCCCCGGGGCAGGAAGTGGCTGTTGACCGTGATACGGACCAGGGGCGCGGGCAGCAGGGCCTGCAGCTCGGCGGCCAGCCGGCCCAGCTCGCTCTCGTACTCCTGGCAGCGGCGCCTCAGCTGAAGGTCGGCGATCTGCTTCTCCAGGTACACCAGGTCGTCCTCCGTTAGCAGCTCCCCGAAGGGGCCCAGGATGGCCTGATGGGTCTGTGAGTACCGCCAGGCCGCCTGCCCCATGGGGCCCACACTCCCGCTGTCACTCTGGGCACAGGGAGGCCGGGTCAGCTGGGCTGAGGCCCAGGGTGCATCGCAGCTGGGAGAGGCCGTGTTCTGGCCCGACACAAGCCCCAGAGGGTGGCCTGGACCTAGGTGGCCCCCAGGAGCCCCAGGCTCCTGCACACCAGCGGGCCCTCACTGGGACTTATAGCATAAACAAGGAGGCTAGCCAGCCCCAGTCCCTAGTTTGAGGCTCAGGACAGTCACTCTGCCCTGTGGGGGCCCAGAAGACAGTGCCCCTGTTCTGTCACCCCCACATCCTCCTAATCTTAGCTCATCACTGTTCAGCCCAGAGGGTCTCTGTCCTCAGAGCCCTCCAGGCCCTCCCAGGCCCTCCCACCAAGCTTCAGAGCCTTCTGTGGTTGGGTAGCTGAGGCCAAACAGGGCGGCTTCTCCCACTCTGCTCTGGGTTCTCTTGGTGGCTGGCCTGGCACCAGGATCCAGGCCTGCCCCCCAATGCCCACGGCCTCTGGGACGGACAGACACAGAGGGACCCTGTGCTGAGCTCCCTCTGGGCTGAGGCTCTGTGCAAGCCTGATTTATTATAGCTCAGTGCCCCCTGAGGGAGGGGCCCCAGTTCACCAGGGTGGGGCCCAAGCCTCCACCTGCTTGCTCAGAGGCCCTGCTCTGCCCTGGTAAGTTCTGATTCCTTGGCCCAGCAGACCCAAGGGCACGGAGTGTTGCTGCACAGGGACGAAGCCTTTGGCCAGGCTGAGATGCCACTTCCCTCTAGCTGGGGCCAGCACTGCCCAGCACGCTGGACGGTAAATGACACGTAGCCATCAGCCACCAGTGGCTACAGAAACTGAAGGTGGCTTGTGTAACTGAGGAGCGGGAGTTTGCCTTTTGTTTCATTTTAACTAACTTAAATGGTCACACGTGGCTGGCATGATTGCATGGGACAGGGTAGCTGGGACCCAGGGCTGTAGAACACTCACCATTCAGACAAAATCCTATCCCTCTACGTCCCACAGCAGCTAGAGGAGGCCTGCGACCACCCACGCCAAATCACAGCTTCTCTGCTCAGATTCCCAAAGGCTCCCCAGGGGCCTGATGGTGAGCAGTCCTTCCCTCTCTGACCTCACCTCTGCCCATCATACCTCATTCACTCCGCTCTAAGGTACCAGCCTATGCATGCCCTAAGACCTTTGAACTTGTTTTCTCTGATTAGAATCACTTGTCCCAGATTCTCACAGAGTTCCTCTCTCATTTCTTTCTGGCTCCCGCTCACGGTCCCCTCCCCAGAGAAGCTGCCCCTGAGCACCCACATGGAATCCCTGCTCCCCTTTGCTCACTCTGCTTCTCTCCTTGGTGCCTGGAATCACCTGCCCTCCCCCCCAACACACTGCGCAGTTGCCGAGTTCCCCTGTCTTTCCTGCTGGAATGTAAGGGCTGGGAGGGCAGGGCTGGTCCCCTTCACTGCCTAGCACGGGGCCTGGCACGAGGTAGAGGTGGGATGAAAATCCTTAGACAAAAGAGCATGTGGATAGACCACTTCTTGCGGGGGTGGGGGGGTTGAGGAGGAGCCCAGTTTCCAGATCTGGTTCCCCTTCATGGTCTCCCAGAGGAGGAAGCTGGGACCACAGAGGGGCACGCGGTGGGGTGCCCGGGTGTCCAGACTCGAGGTGTGGGCCCAGGTACCCCATCTTCCACGTCTACTTGCCAGGAAAAAGCCCCCCCCCCCCCCGCCTCCCCTCTGCCCAGTGGCCCCACTCTGCCCCATTCCCACCTAGCCCCGCCCTGTCCTGACCCACCGGGCCCCGCCCCTCTCCCGCAGGGCCCCGCCCCTCTCCCGCCCAGCAGTGCCCTGCCGGGCCCCACCTGTACCGGGGGCGCCGGCTCCTCGCCCAGGCGCGCCTGCAGCTTCCGCACCATCACTTGCCGCTTCCACTCGGGGATGGGCCGGCCGTGCTCGTCCTGGGTGGGCACCAGGACGTCGAGGTCGCCCGAGGGCAGCCTGTCCAGCTGCAGGGCCACCAGGCAGTCCCGGGCGTCTCCCGCTGCCATCTCCTTTCCCTGTGCGGACTTGGGGTAGTCACTCAGGGCCCGGAGGGGATTCCTCCCGGCATCGGTGGGGAGGGCCACACGGGGTGAACCAGGCCCAGGGAGGAGGGGTGGGGGGTAGGCCAGGGAGGGACAGGGAGACCCAGCCTGGTAAGTGTTGGCCTCTGAAGGCAGGGATCCTCCGTTTCCGCTGTGGGATCCAGGTATGTGCATGGGGGGATCCCTGGCTGGGAGAAGGAACCAGAGATTCCTCCCCTCTTCTGTACATGGCAGAGAGTAGGTTGCCACGTGGATGCACAAACTCGCTTGGGGTACAGTTACATAGAGAAAGTCTGGTGGCCAATTCAGTCCCGCAGGACTTGTCAGAGCCTTTAACATGGGCACTGTAACTCTCCAAGAGAGGCAGCACCATGCAGCACTTCCCAAACTTGCACAGAACCTCTCAGGGGCTGAGAGTTCCTGGGACCCATTCAAGGAAAGGGTGGGTTGGATTTATAATGGCCTCATGCCCAGAAAGAAAAGGAGAAAGAGGAGCCGGCCTCCTCCAGTGGGTCCTAGGCTAGGAGGAGACCCTGAGGAGGAGGCAGCAGACCCACCCGTGGACAACTGCATCTCTGTCCCAGAAGTGACCTGGCCTGGGCACACATAGGACTCTTTGATGAGAGGCCAGCTGGGCTTTGTGGGTTGGTTGGGGAGACAGGGACACAGGGGTGTGGAGGTGGGAGGCATACCGTGGAGATGGCCCTGGTGCTGGTGGTGACCCTGGGGGGAGCTGCCCAGATTGTCTGCTCCCTCAGAAGAGGCTGGTCAGGATGGCCAGGCCAGGCTGGGCTGGGAGTCACCACTGCTGGGGGAAGGGAAGCAGTCAGGTGGCTTCCCCGAGAAGGCAGGGGGATGAGAGGAGAAAACCTTGGACCTGGGGCAGAACCGGCCTTCTGGAAGGATCATTAGACTTGGAGCCAAAGACCCAGCCAGTCCCCCAACAAATGGCCCAGGACCTGGCACACTGATTTATTGCCCAGCATCTCTGGGTGCCTGCGTTTTACCCTCTCCCCCGTCGAGCTGGCAAGGGCAGAACGTTGGGCCGTCTGGGGACCAAACGCAACCCCATCAGACTGCAAAAGATGAGAACTCTCCTCTTCCTGGCCCTCCCCAGGACCACACCCCAATCAAGAAACACACCCTGCATCACACACACACGCACACACACGCACTCCATCATGACTATGGAGACCCGTGCCACGAAACAAGGCTTACCCTCACGAATATGGGGACTGCTGATATTTTTCATGCTGTTCTAAACAGCTAAAATGGTCCCAGATCCTTGAGTCTGTGCCTGCCTTGGCTAGCCCGCGAATGCTCCACCTGTTGGGCTCTCTGACCAGCAACTGCAGACCCAGAAGGGCCCCAGGCCCCAGAGACCTGACCTTCGAGATTTACCTCTGGACAAGCTGAAGCCCGGAGAGGGGACCAGGCTGCCAAGGATCACACAGCAGGACAGCCAAGCCCTGGGGGCTGGGAGCTCACACAGGGACCCTGGAGGGCGGAGCAGGGGACCACCGATTTGTAATTACAAGCATGTGTCATGGAAAATGTTGATCCTCACTTTAAAGAAGCAACCAGGGCAATGAAGGAAATGTGGTAGCAGCTGGGGCTGGGAGACAGGAGGGATGGCTCCAAATCTCTCCTCAACGTGTGGTACATGCCGAGCGCCTGGAGTCAGCTGCTCCTGCAACCCACCCCCTCAAGGGACCTCTGAGATGAGGGCAGCAACACCCACTCCTGCCCCCCATGGTACAGGCCAGTTCCCTGGAGACATGTACTCACAGGTGGGGCTCCTGAGACCTGAGCCCCTTGTTCCTTCCTCTTGGGAATGCCTTGCAGCGGACAGCGGAGGAGGGGGAAATGGAGGCGGTGGCGGTGTCATCAGGGGCGGCACCTGGGGGCAGAGGGACCCAGTCAGCAGGAGGCCCAGGTGGGCCTTGATATGGGCCACCAGCGATCCCGCCAGGGCGGTGGGGAGGGCACGGAACAGGCTAGACCTGGCCCATTCTCGGGGGCGGGGGGAGGGAGGGGAAGGCTGCCATCGACACCACCGCCAGGTGAACTGCACCCTTTATCTAAGGGCCTGGCTCCGGACCTTTGGAGGTGCTGGGCCGGGACGGGTGTCGGCTTGGCTGACCTCTCTCTGGCCTTATGAGACACGTGTGCACCCGTCACACACACACCCATACATGCATGTATACACACGTGTAATGATACAACACATATGCGCATGCGCGCCACAAACACACACACACACACACACACACACACACACACACACACACACACACTTGTGCACGTGCACAACCCTCCCTCGCTGTCCCGGACTTCTGTGCTGAGACAGCGGGCCTGGAGAGGAGCGGGGAGGGAGCATCGTGAGGCATCCGGAACACGTTTCAGACACACCAGCAGGGGCCCTGTGGCTGTGGCCACACCTCAGAGCAGGGTGCTGTGCCAGGACCCACCAGACAGTGTCTAGGCCAGCCCCCTCCCCAAGGCCACTGGGAAACAGAGATCACCAAGTTCAGCCCCCTGGCACTGCCAGGGCCAAACTTGGGGGTGCAAGTTCGACCCCCAAAACTCACCCTGCACCCTGCCCCACACTCAGGGCAAGGCACAGACCTGATTGTGGTCACCTCTCCTGCCTCCCCGGGGACACTGATTGCAGCCAGGAGGAGCCCTGGACCTGGATGCATGTCCCTAGCTCACCCTGAGCAGCCTCAGCTCTGGGGACTGACCACCCAAAGCCAAGACTTCTGGCCCAGCTGACCTAGCAAGCAGGGGCTGTGAGCCGTGGGACCACGCTCATCTCTTAGTGTCCCACCGCACGCAGCAGAGAAATTCTCCAGGACAACACTAGAGCCAGGCTGGTCACTTTTTGGCTGAAAGCTGAAAGTTGAAGTCGGGCCAAGCCCATCTCAGAGGGCAGACTCCCAGGCTCCCTGCTCCCCTGGTGTCACCATGATGCCTTTCTCCTGCACGGCTGTCCCTGCATGTCTCTCCAGCTCACAGGGCCACAGGGCTGACTGTTGGAGTACCCCAGCCTGGTTGTCAGATGGCAGCTCCTCACCCCTCCTTGCTGTGGGCGGCAGAGGGGGGATAGGCCTCCAGGCTGGTGCTGGAGAGAGCCCTGAGCAGGACATGGCTGCCTGGCCTGGGGCTGGGACCACGCTGTCACTCAGTTTCCTGCTGTGCTCTTTCTGCATTACAGTGCTTCAACGTTTTGCAATAAGAAGCCCAGCGCGTGCTGTAGCCAGTCCTGCTGGGGCAAACCACTTGACCACCCTGAGTGTCCCTGCGCCGAGTCCCACCTCCCGATCCCACCTCCCAGCAAGGAGGCACAGATCTTAGGGAGCTACCTGAGCTTGGGGGCACCCTTAGGAGAACCCCTGACCTGCACCCGCTGCCTCCAGCCCCCCAATTGCTCCCCTACCCAGGACCCTCTGCCCACCATGGCCCCTAGAAAGGAACAGAGCCTGAAGCCCCGTCTGCTGGCCACCACGCACCTCACATGTCAGTCTTTCCAGGAATCCGGTGAAGAGCCCAGGAGCCCCTGTGCTCCATAGGTGGGGGAATGTCCGCCGGCCCCTGGCCTGGGGGGGGTCCCACAGAGGCAGGGGCTGGGCTGAGCACAGAGAGCTGCCACAGTACTGGGCTGTCAGGGCTGTCCCAACTGCCGCCCCTGGGAGCGGGAGGCGTCGCATTAATATTTGAAGGCTGAGGTATCAGGTGGCCAGGCGGGCCTGGGGCTGGGTGCGGGATCCCTTACCATAGCACCTTAACCCTCCATGGGGCAGGGGCCAGGGGAGCAGACCCTCTGGGGTTGCAGGCAAGGCTTCAGATCCCTGGGTCATGGGAGAGGGAGAAGCTAGCCAGAGGAAAGCCCCAGTACTGTACCTCCAGCCCCTGAGTAGCTCCCAGGGCACAGACGGGGAAACCAAGGCTCACTGGGACATGAGGAGAGCTGGGATCAGAATCGTATTTGAGACCCCCAGTCCTTGCTCTAGGAACCCCTTGAATCACTGATCCTTTGGTTGGGGCATCAGCAGTAGAGGAGGATGCTGATGGGGGGGCCTCTGGGGGCCGGGGAGGCCCTGACACAGGTTGGGTTTCTTGCACTCCTATTGAGGATGCAAAACCCTGGCTGCTCTTTATGTGGCCATTTCTCAGGGCTGCATCTGGAGGGAGGGACCCAGAGGGGCCTCACTGCTCACTAGAAAATGGGGATTTCCCAAGCTCTGGGGTTCTCAGCCGTGACACCAACCTTCTGTGGACACAGTAGCCATCTGTATCCATATGGCATTATGCAGGGACCTGGGGGGACAAGGAGATCCAAGCAAACATGACACTTGCTCTCTGCAGTGGTCTTGGACTCTAGTGTCTTCTTCCAGCATCCATGACACAGACCTTGGCTGGCTTACGAGCTTTAAGCAGGGCCAAGTCAGACCCTGGAGCCTGGGGACCTCCCTCTGCTATCACCTACCCCTCTCCCTAAAGGAGCCTGCTCTTGGGGTAGGGGCAAGAAGCTCCCCTCCCCCGCCAGAGCACAGGAAGTTGGTTTGGGCCTCAGGGGAATAGACTTGGGCCCCAGTGCTGCACCCACAGCCTGGGGGACCTCATGTCACTCCCCTAACCCCAGCCGCACCCTCCCACACCTCCAAGGAGAAGTGAGGGGAAGTCATACCGGGGGCCTTGGTTTCCCCTCCTGTAAGTCAGGAAGATGGCAAATTATGGAGGGTACCTGACGGGCTGGCGTGGAAGACTCACACCTCATCGGCGTGTTCTCACCTTGGAGCTCTACCTGGGCCCCATCTGCTGTGCTGTTTCCCTGGTGCTGGCAAAAGCCACATCCTGACACTAACCAAGTCTGCAAGGAGCTGAAGGGGCTCAGATGTGGGGCTCCGACCTCTGGGTCCTGACAGCTGGGCACATGCCCCACCCCCAAATCGGGCAATTGCCCTGAGGTCAGCAGTCAGCTCAGCCCTTTCTAGGGCCTGCCATCTCCTTTCCTGTGTTTTGGTGAGATTTGAGCAATGCTGGGTCTGCCATGCATTATACATTGAGGACAGCTGCGGCGAGCCGGGTTACAGGCTTGTAATGCCACCCGGGCTGAGAAAATCATGACCCGCAGATGGGTGCCGGGCACTGGTCACCACGGCTGAGATTCGGTTACTGGCGGCACCGCCAGGTCCCACCCCTCATCGGGGAGGAGGTTGCCCCGGGGGAGTCTCTTGCCCTCTCTGGGCCTCAGTTCCACAGCGAAGACAAAAGAGTCCTGGAGACCTTGTGACCTCGGGGAGGGAAGGAGCACCCGCTGGGGGCCTCAGGAGCAACTCCCACCACCACTCGTCCCTCTTGTTTCACAGATGAGAAACTGAGGCTCGGCGATGCCACTACCTCACCAGCTGGGAAGAGCCTCTCCAGCCCTGGTGGGTGCAAAGAACAGGGCCAGGGCCAATAGGACTGGCCGGTGCTGTGGGAGGGATGAGGGGCTGCCCTGCCCCACGCCTGTTTGGAGGGTCAGGCTCGCCAGCCAGGGCTGCTGTTCCCAAATACCATCACCTGGCGGGGACCTCACTCAAGCCCAGGGCCCTGCAGCCAGGAGCCCACCCCATCAGAGGCCCAACCCTTCGCCCAACCCTTTGTTGTGCAGAGGCAGCCCGAGGGCCAGGGAGCAGGAAGACCCAGCAGCTGGGCTGAGGCAGGGCCTGGCTTCCCTGAGCCAAGGGTAGGCCTGGGTGCTGGGCAGCGTGGACCCAGGTCCTGCAACCCAGCGGCCGTGGGGGCGCCTCTCACAGGGCCGGCCTGGCTCCCCAGGCCACCTCTCCAGAGACCCACAGCTCCCGGGGGCAGGTGCGGCTGCCCTGTGTCTCTTCCACCACCTCCCCTGCGCCTGGCGTGGGAAGAAGCTGGTGCAGCGACCTCTGGATATTACATTTCCATCAATATTGCATAAGGCGCCTGGCACCCCCCTCCCTGGCGCGGGGGCCCACAACCGACACCCCGCCCTCCCGCTGAGCCAAGTCTGCATGTGAGGCAGGTGGCCTGGGGGGGACCCACACCCCCTGCTTCCCTGGGCGCTCACTGAGGGAAGAAGGGAGGCTCCAGGCCTAACCCCGAGTCCCACATGGGCTCCCCAAGCTCCCTGCAGACACAGCAACAAGCCTCAAAAACCAGGGCTTTGTGGATGGGCTGGGTCCTGCTGGTCACAGGCTGGGGAGCTGGGGCGTCCTGAGAGAACAGAATTCTGCCTCGGATCCTATGGCAACACCAGGGACACAGTGAGGACCACCCGAGATGGGCCGCTTCTCCACAGTCCCAGGGCTGTCGGGAGAATACCCAGAACCCCACCCCTGGCCACTCAAGCTGGGCCAAGTGGCCAGGAGGGTCTGACAGATGTGCCGGGGCCTGTGGATGGAGGGCTGAGGTCAGAGACACTGCCCAGACAGGAGGCCCAGGAGTGGCTAGGCTGGGGACTGGCCGGGACCTACCCCCTGGCAGCAGGACCACGCCCACCACCGCTCCTGATCTTAACTTCCAGTTCGGCCACAGGGACCACTGAGGGGCCAGGAAGGACCCAGGTGGCTGGGACATTCCCAGCCTGTAGACTGTGGAGCTCTGCCCGCTACACCAGGAACCCGTCCAGTCCCACAAACTCCTCACACCCGAGCCCAAAAGACAACGTTTTACCAAACAGTAACCAATGGAACGTCTTGTACATAAATCGTGTCATAAAGAAATGACTTCCAGTGGTCAGGACAGTCCTCAGTTCTTAGACCGCGACATCAGCACACCCCTGTGCTGCCCCAGGCACAGCAGGCTGGGAGGCAGGGGGCAGGGGAAGGATCGTCCCACAGGCCCAGGACCAGGGAGGCCTGCAGCTCTGCCTCAGTTGGCCCGGGATGCTCCTGAGGGAAAACGAGGCGCAGGAACCCCTCGGTGAGACCTGGCATGGGGGGGGTGTGTCCCGTCTGTGGACCTTGGTGTTCCCACCTGGAAATGGGGCCACATGATCCCAGGGACACTTTCCAAACAGGTGGCCACTAATTGGCAAAAGCTGTGGCCGGTTGGAACTAATTTGTCATAGCAGCTGCCTTGGACCTGGAATGGGGACAGGGATGGGTGGGAGGGCGCTGGGGGTCCTGGTTCTATTCGGACCACAGTGCTGACATTACCCACGAGAATGCCCGTCCACCTGCCCTCGTGTCTATGTTTGTTTACTTGCTCACACGCCCATGGATCCTCTCCATTCAGTGCACGCTGTGGCCTGTCATGCACAGGGGGCTGGGGACAGCAGGACGGAGGGGATTCTTGTCCTTGTGCATGGGAAATAGCTCAGTGAGGGGTAAGCCACGAGGGCCACACCCAGATGGGAGCATGGAACTGGAACTTGCTGCCTTCTGGATGGCCATGTGACTCAGAGCCCTGCTCCCACCCCCAGGGTACCTTCAGTCTGACAGTGTCACCCCATAGGCACCCCAGCCATGGTCCAGCCATAGGCCGGCCCTGCTCCCTGCCATAGCCTGGCCAAGTCATGACCATGGACCCTGTCTTGACCCCTGCCACCGCCCCTGTGGGAGCCCCAGTCAGGGCCCCCGTTGCAGCTCCAGTCATGGTTCCTGTCATAGTCCCTGTCACAGCCCCAGTCATGGCCCCTGCCATAGTCCTTGTGATAGCCCAGTCATAGGCCCTGTCACAGCCTCTGTCACAGCTTGTCATAACGCCAGTCATAACCCCTATCACATTCCCAGTCAGGGCCCCTGTCACACCCCCTGTTGCAGCCTCTGTCACGGACCCTGTCCCAGCCCCTTGCAGTCCCTGCCACGGTCCTTGTGACAGCCCCAGTCATAGCCCCTGTCACAGTCCCAGTCATGGTCCCTGTCATGGTCCTAGTCATAGTCTCTGTCACAGCCTCTGGCCACATCCCCAGTCAGGGCCCCTGTCACACCCCTATCATGCCCGCTGTCCCAGCCTCTGTCATGGCCCCTGTCCCAGCCTCTGTAATGAACCCTGCCATGGCCCATCACAGCTCCTGCTGCAGCCCCATCATGGCTCTGTCATGATCCTTGTCACAGTCCCTGCTGCAGCCCAGTCCCAGAACTGGGCCAGCCGACTTGTGGCACTGGCTTTGTTCTGGCCCAAGACCGTTTCCCTGGGACCAACCTGGTGTCCATAGTGAGCTTTCTCCATAACTTGGCTGTCAAGGGAGCCAGGGACCCTGTCACCCCAGCCTCTGGGGCTGGGGGGTGGGCACTGTGAAGCTTACCGGCCTGGCTGTCTCCCGCAGGAACTGGGCACAGTCCTGGTGTCCATGGTACTCTGCCAGGTCTGCTGCCGTGTAACCGTCTTCATCTCGTAAGGAGGGGTCCACGTGGTGGGAGACCAGCGTCTGGCAGCACTGCAGGAAGGGGACACACTTGTGACCAATGCATTACCTGCTTGTGCCCACAGCACTCACCAGGTGTGATGGAGGGCAGGCACCGTGCTGCCCCATCTCACAGGTGGGCAACTGAGGTCACCAACAGCTAACTTACCCAAGACCCTGTCGTTGTTCATTGCAGGGCCAGGGCTCAAATCCTCAAGGCCCACCCACCGCTGCCCCATTCAGGCGGCAGCAGTGTCAAGCTCCACAGGCGCCAGCACACCCTCGTTCCAGATGGGAATCGAGGCACCTGCAGTCAGGAACTGCTAGAGGCTCAGCTGCTAGTAGGTGGTATAGCTGACACCCTGGCTGGGCAGCCTGATCCTGACCTTGCCCTTGTAGTCCACGCCCCAGGCTCTAAAGGCAGAACTGGTGTCCGTACAGCAATGCTGGGAGGTATGTGTGTCATTTTCACAGGAAGAAATGGGAAGATGGAACGACAGCCTGATCACTGTGGGATTTGTGAGCAGGGGGGTGAGTGATTACAGATGACCAAGATCTTCGAGGTGATGGTACCAGCAGCAAAACAGGTGGGCGGATGGATCCCATCGAGGACTAGAGAAACAGGTCCCCAAGGACAACATAAAATATGCATTAAATGTAAAGTCACCTTCCTAAAGCATCAAAGAGGCAAAGAGGAAGTGAGGAATTACCAAGCCAAGCTCAGGAGACAGCGAAAATCTGGAGGGATAAACCTATCATTCAGAAGTGTTTCTGCACTGACAGCACAGCCTCACAGGACTAGGGAGACCAGCAAAAGCCCAAGGTCCTCCAAAGGTGACGTCTCCAATTTATCACCTAGCGCTGTAGGCTGAGGGATCCACCCTCAGAGTAGAGGTAAACCAGAAGCCAGCCTTCCCTGCTTCCCTTTGCTTCCCTTCACTCAGTGGCCCAGGAACCTTGAGCCTGGAATGTGGAGCGAGAAGGTCCTGGGCTCACAATTCCCATGGATGCTTGACAACCAGAGGCAAATAAGGTTTCATCCAAGGCCTCCCATGACTCCCACAAACTGTTTTTCAAATATAAGTTCCAGCATAGAATCAGACAAAGCCAGGAGCCCAAAGCAATAAGATACCAGAACACGAGCCAGAAGACCCAACTCACCAGGAAATAGACCCACAAGGACCCAAGAACTAACAGAACACAACTGGGCTTATTATTTTCAAAGGAATAAAAATCAAGCTTGAAAATTTAGGCATGGATTTATCAACCATAAAAAGAGACATGGTGGATTTGAGTGATGATGGTTATTAGGGCAGGAACATAGAAATAATGACCACATGAAGAACTGAAGCTGTAGGACAAGTGAGCAGAAAATCAGTCAGAAGCAGTCATCCAGATACAGCACAGAGAGACAAAAAGCTGAAAGCAGAAACTGTCTATGACACTGTTTGTGGTAGTAAACCCAGAAAGAGGAGAAACAGAATGGGTGCAGAAGTCACATCTGCGGGGATAATGGCTGGGAATTTCACAGGACTTAGGGAAGCACCAAAGCACAAATTCAAGATGCTCAAGCAATCCCCAGTGGGAGAAATAAAAAGCAATCTGCCCCATGC
>ML110303.1:5716-19335 GCA_003697995.1 Taxidea taxus jeffersonii | reverse complement strand
ATCTATCATGATCAGTTTGCATTTACTCCAGGAATGCAAGGGTGGTTTAACATTTTTAAAAGTAATCAGAGTAGAAAGAAAGGTCTTGAGATGTTTGCTTGCCTATGTTCACTGCGGCACTGTCCACAACAGCCAAGTTCGACAGGATGAATGAACAGAGGCAATGTGGGTCCATCCACACAAGGGAATGTGACTCAGCCTTAAAAAGGAAGGAAATCCTGTGTTCTACTACAACATGGATGAAACTTGAGGACATAAGGCTGAGTGAAATAAACCAGTCACAAAAGATAACTGCTATCTGATTCTACCCTTGTGATGTTCCTCGAGTTGTCAGACTCATAGGGACTGAAAGTAGAAAGGTGGGTTCCCGGGGCTGGGGGAAGGGGAGCAGGGAAATGTTTCATAGGAACAGAGTTCCGGTTGTGAGAGATGAGAGCCGGGAGGTCTGCTGTATAACAATGCATATAGTGAACATCACTGCACCATACACTTAGAAACAGGAGGAGAAGTTGGCTTTTTAAAAGATTTTATTTATTTGAGAGAGAGAGAAAGAGTGAGTGCATGAGGCAGGAGGGGCAGAGGGAGAAGCAGACTGCTTGCTGAGCAGGGAGCCTGATGTGGGGCTCAGTCCTGGAACTCCAGGATCATAACCTGAGCTGAAGGCAGACTCCTAACCGACAGAGCCACCCAGCTGTCCCAGGAGGGTAAGTTTTATGTAACGTGTTTTTTAACTTCAATTTAGAAAGTAAGCAATCGGTATAATTCACGCCATTCAAAGAATAAAGACTGTTGACATAGTAAAACAAAACATGTTAAACAATCATTGCTCCCTTTGGAGACTGCTAGGACACCAGCTCTTTATTCTGAAGTTTTATTCCTAAAAATGAGGGGAATCTGTCCCAGCTGAGAAGCCCAAGGAGACCCAAAGACTACATGTAGTGTGGTATCCTGGAGGGAATTCTGGAGCAGCAAAAAGACATTAGGTAAAAACTAAGGAAGCCCGGGGGTTGTCTGGGTGGCTTTGGTGGTTAAACATCCAACTCAGATGGTCTTGGAGTCCTGAGATCGAGCCCCAAGTTGGGCTCTACACTCAGCAAGGAGTCTGCTTGTTCGCCCTGCTCCCTCTCCGCCCCTCCCCTGCACATGCTCACTCCTGAGCACACGCCCTTTCTCATAATAAATAAATGAATAACTAAGTCTTAAAAAAAACTAAGGAAATCCGGATAAATTATGGACTTTTGTTGGTAATACTGTATCAGTTTTGTGACAAATGTGCTATGCTGACTAAGTGGCTAATGCTGGCGGAAACAGATGCGGGTCTTTGGGCTCCTCTGCCTGTACTAGTGTCTCGATTGTTCTACAATCTAAAATCACCCTGAACTACTCTAAAATAAGAATTTATTTTAAAGCTGCAGGGGAGATCAAGCATTACCCTAGGCTTCCCGGACAAAGCAGATTTCTGGAGCCGCGAACGGGTTAGCAGACGCAGCAGACAAAGTAGTAGTGTGCGGTTCCTGTTCGGCCTCCGAGTCTGGTGCAATCAGGGAAGTGGATGCTGGGCGCTCTGGGCACGCTGGCTGGGAGGTGATGGTAGGACCTCACTATGAATTATTGTTAGGTGTGATAATGGCTTGAAACTGTGATAAAAAAACAAAGGGAGTCCTTATCTCTTGGAGATGTCGGCTGGAGTATTTCTGGATAAAATAGTGTGACGCCTCTAGTTCCCTCTTGAATAACGCAGCGACCAAGGGGGCGGCGGAGGGGCAGGGCACCAGCCAGGCCTTGCTGATCTCAGGCTCTCCTGTGGATTCAGGATTTCCATCAGAAGAAGGCTGAAAGCAGATCTGTTCTGGGCTGTGTGGCCTGAGTTATTCTGTTTCCATATGCAGAGCAGGTGAGGACCCACAGGCTCTGGGCTTATCTGTTCAACTCCTTGGGCTCATAGTGAGGATTTCATTTGCAGAAAGCCACGGCTCCAGCCGCCTTCCTGAGAGGGTCCCTCGGGACTTGGGGTCCCCTCACCACCTCCAGATCTGTTGTCCTTGCCCTCCGGCCCGCTGCCCCCTCCCCTGGCTAGGAGCCGGTGGAAGCTGGGGAGACAGAGCTGGGGGAGCGAGCCTGCAGGGCTGAGTGGTGCCTGAGGGAGAGAGGGAGTGTAGCTGGGGTGGCGGGTCGGGGGAGTGAAGAGTCAAAGAAAGACCATTTCACAGCTGCTGTGAGCTGCGGTCCGGTCTCCTTTGCTTTCTTCCAAAGGAATAGTGCCTACCTCGTGTTTGCTGCAGTTTATTTTACCCAACGTGGCTGACACCGGGCTGCCCAGGGCCCCAGCCCCACTTTGGGTTCCAGCTGTGAACAGCTGTCAAGCAGAGAGAGCCGACTGGGGCACTCAGCTGCGTTCTCAACAACACCCTCCCTCTGGACTGAGCTGCGGGGAGCTGAGGGAAGCCGATCCCCCTTGGGGACAGTGCTCCGGGGCTGGGCTGGGGAGGCAGAGGAGGAAGACTGTGTTTTGCTCTCAGACTGGCCTTGCCTTTCCATGAGGTCAGTTTGCAGGGGGTGCGCAGGGCAGGGGCCCGCCGAGGGCTGGGTCTATTCTCAGTATTGGACCTTGAATATGTAAACATCACCCTTGCTGACTCTGGCTTCCTCGTGTTGTCTCCTAGGGGCTGGGCCAGGTGGGTCCCTGAGATTTCTTGGATGATAGCAACAGGGCTACCCTCACACCTCTGAGCACAGCAGCCAAGGGCTCTCCTGGGACAGACGACGCACCCTGGGGGTCTTTGTGCAAAGGAAGGGGTGCACACACACGGAGGGAGAGCCTGAATTTGGCCCTCAGGTAGCTCAGAGTCTGGGCCCTGGGCCGTCTCAGCCTCACTTTACCCACCAGTAAAAGGGGAACCGTGACTCCTTTCCCACTGGGCTGCTGAGCGGGTTGACTTATTTCTGCAGGAAGCGTGGGAAGGGGGAGCTCCCAGGCCTCCAGCTTCTGGGGGCTCCGAGTCTCCACCTCCCACCTTGCTGGCCTTACCTCCATGTGCCCGTTCTCCGCTGCATCATGGAGGGGGGTCCCTCCCCAGGAGTCTGTTGTGACAGGGGCGCCCATCAGCAGGAGCCGGTCTAGAATGGGTGTGTGGCCACCTTGAGCTGCAAAGTGGAGGGCTGTGGCCCCCTCATTATCCCGTGCTGTCAGGCCGACGTCGGTGAAGGTGACCTGGAGAAGGTGGGGGAGGAGGGCCCGCTGAGGAGGTAACCTCTTGTAGGGATGCAGATGGGGTGGGCAGCGAGCTCGGCACAAAAGTGGGAGGCAACCCTCCCCAGAAGCCAGGGGCCACTTCTAGGAAAATTCTGCCTTTCTGATGGAAGGGGCTGGTGGCTGTGGTATCACCCTGTTTCTCCCTCCTGCCTTGGCCAACTTGCACCGTAAGGGAGAGGCTGGGAGAACGCAGAGATGCAGCCAAATGGGGCTGGGTGTCTGATCCAAAGACAGCAAAGCCTCCTGCCGCTCCTACGCTCCTACGTGGGAGGGACACTGGGAAGGAGGTTCAAGTCCCATTGTCACCTGCAGCCCAAAGTGTGCTGGCTGATCTGATGTCAAATGTGTCTGCTGGGAAAAGACCAGTGAGCCGGGAACAGAGGCCCTCCTGTCAGCTGGCTCCCCTGAGGGGGAGGATGCCCCGCTCCAGAGTCGGGGACCCAGCTGCAGTGGGAGTCACGTTGGAAAGGCCTTTCTGGCCCTGAGAGCCTGTGGCCCTGGCTGCTCCTTCCCTTTCTCTGGGATGAGCCCCCACAGTGCTCCCTCCTGCCACCCTCCCTGCCTCCTTGACCACCCCCCCCTCCCCACTGCTCTGAGCTGCTTCTCCCCCAGCACACCTCCGTAGCTCAGTGCCGTGGCCAGAGTCCCCTGGCACTCAGTCCCACCCCAGGGACCAAGAATCCAGATGCGGAAACTGGTACATTTCTGGGGGGCCGCCATCTGAACCGGACGGGGTCAGAACGACAGGAGAGGGAACATGAGGACAGCTCCATGGGAAGGCCAGGGTTGGGTTGCTGGGCTTTCTCCTGGGAGTGGAGCCGCTCTCGGTGGGAGCAGCCGTGGGAAGGTGGCCAGGGTAGGGGGGACCAAGCCTCACAAAGTGTGTGTGCCTCTGGTGGGGCCTCGGGGGCGAAGGGCCAGCCTGGGCGGGAGAGCGGCCAAGGGAGGCTGGAGACCAATGCTGGTGGCTCAAAGACCAAGGCAGGGGGCTGGATTTCATCACTTGTTCCTTGGTTCATTAACTTGCTGGGTCAGTGTCTCCAGAGCTTGTGCTCCATAACAGGCCCATGGACACGGTCCTTGCCTCCCAGAGGAAAATTCATAGTCTATCAGGTGCTGGTGCTATGGAGGAAAGATAGCAGGACATCGGGACAAAGGGCTGGCTGGGGTGGCACTGTCCTAAACGGATGGGCAGGGAGGGCAGTGGAGGAGGGGCTATGCGCCCTGGGAATACTGCCTGGGAGAAGGCCCTCCGGGAAGTAAGGGAGATTCTGAGCAAGGAAGGGTTTTCTCGTCCCCCCCCCCCCAGTGGCCAGGGTGGCCTTCAGAGACACCAGTCACATCCTGCCGTTCTTGGCTCGGGGTCCCGCAGGAGCTCCCAGCCCCTCAGGAAAGAGCCCTGGTCCTCTCCGGTCCTCTGCCTGTCCCCACTCCCTCGGCCCCCCAAACCAGGCTGTCTCCAACTTGGATTAAAAGCTGGGCCCTTCTTGTCTGGGCAACCCCCCTTGCCCAACCACTTCCTGCCTCTCCTCAGGGAGACCCCCACTCCTCCCCGACTCTGAAATCTCCCCTGGGCCTCTGTAATGAACTCTCCAGGGTCCCAGAGACCGGGCCTGGTCTGGTTCTCTGTGGTGGAAGTGGGAAGTCTCCAGCCCATCCTGGGAAAATGCATCCCCCCCCAACCTGGGCCACTATGTGTTCTGGGGTCTCAGGGCTTCCTTCCAGAAAGAGGCCCGAATGCCCCTTTCCCAGGTCCAGAAGGGAAGAGATCAGGGGTCGGCTGGGGATCTGAGACATCAGAGCAGGAAGTGGCTGAATGTGGGGCCAGGAACAGCCAGTGTCCGCTGGGAGCCACCCGTCCTGAGGGTGCCAAGAACCGCCCCCAGGATTCCTGGGGGAGGGTCACGATAGTCCCCACTGTCCTGCAGGGGCCCCTGCCCATCAAGGCTGCACTCCCGGGCCCAGCCTGGGCCTGCATACACGGGTGCTCACAGTGATGCCCGGGCATGTCTGATCCCCCACAACCTCAGGGGCCCCCAGGGGTTCTGCAGGCAGAAGGAGACCCTCACCCCAGCCAGGCCCTGCTAGCTTGGAGGGGGCTCTGGGACCAAGGGGGAGCAGGTGCCAGCCTCCTCGGACCTCACACACCCCCAGCACCCTTAGCGCCCCCTTACCAGCCAGACGACCAGTGAGTAGTGGCCGCAGGCGGCCGCAGCATGGAGCGCACTCATGCCGTCGAGGGCACGCAGGTGCACATCAGCTCCGCAGTCCTTCACCAGAAACTGGGCCAGGTGTAGGTGGCCCTCCTGGCAGGCCAGGTAGAGTGGGGAGGCCCCAGTGCGCGTCTGCTGGTTCACACCACTGTGGGGGAAGGGGAGGCTCAGAGAGTGTTTGGGAGTTCTTGTAGGAGGCAGAACTCCTCCAACCCCCCAAGGCCCAGATCAAGGGGCGAGAGGCCCAGCCCCCCTTACTGGCTGAAGGGCCCCCTAGCAGGTCACCTGCACGGGTATACAGGTTGTGCACAGCCCTCTTATCCCCGACCCCATTACCCCCCGACCACTGGAACCCTGGAATCCAGCTCTGCACACTCCCCTTTGAGTCGGCCAGCTGTTCCCAAGGCTGGGACTTGCTGGTGGGTGAACGGCCTAGTGGGGCAGATGGTGGGCAGGTCACTGAGCCTCCAGAGCCCAAGGCCTGCTCTGCAGGAAAGGGGCATTGTGAGCAGTGCCCAGGCCTGGCATCCGAACTCCAGGCTCCAGCATGGACCGACTGCAAGAGGGTCACAGGACTCCCCTGATCCCGCTCTGTCTCTGAGCTGCCATGGGGCCAGGTGAGTTCTTGGTCCCCTGTGGAATTCTGCAGGGAGGGACAGTCCCTGACCCAGGCTGACCCCAGCCTCTGGTGATGCAGACTTCACCTATGGCCCCCGTGGTCGGTCCAGGTGGGAGTCAGGGCGCTGGGCACGAGACGCTGCACACTTGTGTGTTTTCATGTGAAGTCTCCAGGTTTTAAATGGTAAAAAAAGACTTTAAAAACAGAGTCAAACGGACCCTCTGTGGATGGCCTGGCCAGTGTCTGCACCCCCCAGTGTCTGCAGAGCAAGTCCCAAAGACCTTCGCCAAGGGGGTGGGCTGAGAACACCAAGGGAGAGAGCGCTATTCCGAAGCTGACTGTTGGGCCTTGTCGGGGAGCGAGTGTGGGGCAGCCAGAAGAGCCAGCCCCCCAGCCAAACAAGAGGCCCCCCAGGAGAGGAGGCATGGCTGGAAGCAGGTGAGTTATCAGGGGGAAAGGCTATGTCAGGTGAGGGGTGGACACTAAGTCCCACACCCAGCCAGGCCAGCAGCCCTGGGAAAGGGGGCAGGGAGGCCATGAGCATGACGCCCCCAGATGGCCCATCTTGATGCCCACAGCATCCTCTGTGTGGGCCAAGGACTGGACAGGCTCTCAGGATGAGGAACAGGAGCCGGGCTGCCCCCTTCCCCAGCTGGCCCCATCCCATCCCTGCTACACCCAGTGTGCCCAGCACCCATTCCGGGCAGCGGGCATAGGGCCATGGGACTGGCCACCCCTCCAGGGTTCCCAGTGTGGGGAAGGGAACAAAGTAGCAGGACAATCCGGGGTCACCTGACTAGGGCCTCAGGACCCACCGAGGGTACTGTAGGTCTCTCCTTGTGACTGGAGAGCGCCCACCTTCCCAGCTGGGGTAGCGTGGGTCCTGGAGATCGGGAGAATCCTGAGCGGGGGCGGGGGGGGGGGGCTTCCTGGCCCCCCATTGCCCTCCTCTGTGCAGCTAGACACTGCTCTCGGCCTGTAAGATCAAGGTACTTCCCCCTGGTCCGATTCTTATGGGCCCTGTGCCTCTGCACTGGCCCCACGCTGGGCCCTCCCTGCTCCTCCACAGCGTGCCTGCCCTGCAGGGTCCCCCTCAGCAGCCACTAGCCTGGCCTGCTCCGCCCCCTCTGGGCACCCTTCCGGGGGTGTGCTCTGATGGATGGCCAGCAGGCGGCGCTCTGGCTGCTCACCTGCCGTGGGCTGCGGCCAGGAGCTTCAGGCAGGTCAGGTCCCCGCTGACAGCGGCGTGGTGCAGGGGCAGGGCCCCCTCCAGAGTCTCCAGGGTGGCCGCGTGGCCCTCCCGAAGCAGCCACTGCACCAGCAGAGGGTGCCCGAAACGGGCAGCCAGGTGCAGCGGGGAGACACCTGAGTCGTCTTGGTCCTACCGGGCAAAGAAGGGCAGGTGGCCTTCTGCGGCCGGCCAGGACCCATCCTGGCGGGGCAGTCCCAGCACCCAGGAGCCCGCCGCCCTGCCCACGTGCTCTTCCCTCCCTGCCGGCTGAGCTGGGTGGCCTGCTAGGAGGAAAGGCATGGCGGGGACGCAAGTCCAGAGCTTTGGAGTCTAAACGCGCGATCTCGCTGCTCCCGGGCCCCTTTCTCGAGAGCAGTCATGGCCCTTTCTGCCCTCAGCTCACAGCGGGAAGGGCATCCGCGGACCCAGCCTTGTCCATGTCAGGCTCTGTGGCCGGCTGCCTGTCCCAGGGCCTTACCTCTGGGCCTCTGTCTCTGACTGCTGCTGAGCACCCACCCGCCAGCCATGAGTCCTCACGCCAGAAGCATTCCCACGGCAAGCAGCTGGCAGGCCTGGGCATGCCCCCAGGCACAGAAATGGGCACCACTCCCCCGACCCCGCCTCCCGGGTTGTGGGAAGAGCGGATGGGACCCGTGAGTCCTCCCTGTCCGGGACCCAGTACCCCTTCTCAGAGAGTGCCCTTATATGCCCCATTGGAGCTTGCCCACTGTCCCACGTCCTCCAACTGCACAAAGGGACCCTAGGTGAGCAGGAAAAGGGAGAGGGTGGGCGCTGCTGGAAATGCCACTGCCTAGATGATCCCTGAGCCTGGAGACCCTCCTTCTTCCCACTGCCTCCCACAGCAGGGCCTAGACTGTCACCCACCGAGGCCTCCAGTTGTATAAGCCAGGCTCCCAGCTCCTGAGCCTGCGTGCCCGCCATGCTCCTCTACACACTCCTGTGTGGACCCTTTGGGACACAGGCCCCCAGATCCGGCCTGATGGGAACCCTGGCAGGCCCCGCTGGCGAGGCCAGGTCCTCCAACCAGGGGGAGAGCTGCTCTGTGCCAGCCCCGGGGAGTACGTGGTGGGAGTTGGTGCTGGTTTGGGGGCAGGCGGGTGTGCCCGTGCCATGGGGTTTGCACACCGAGTCCCCAGGACTTCCCGGCTTCCACTCCCTCAGTCCACACAGACACCGGCCCCTCTCAGGGGCTCGCCGCACTCACCTGCAGCCCGCAGCCTCCGTCACGCACCAGCCAGCACAGCTCGGCCAGGTTGCCCGTGGCTGCGGCGTCATGTGCCGGGGTGGCCCCATTGTGGGCCCGCTGGTTGCCGGGCAGCTTGGCCTGCTGCACCAGGAACTTGACACAGGCCAAGTGGCCGGCCCGGCTGGCATGATGCACCAGGCCAGCCCCCAGGGCGTCGATGATGCCCGGGCCCAGGGCCCCGGCCTCCAGCAGCAGCTTCAGGGTGGCCAGGTCCCCGTCCTTGGCGGCCTTGAGCGCCCGCTGCTCCTCCATCCTCCAGCCCAGCCCGCCAGTGGCTCTTGGCGGCTTACGCACAGGCCCGGGCTTCCTGTTTCAGGCTTGGACAGAGCTCCCAGCTCCTGTTACCCGATAAGCAGTGCATGGGGCAGATGGGAGACGGCGGGGGTGGGGTGGGGTGGGTAGGGGGATGGGGCGGGCAGGCCTAGGAGCCTGGGCCTCACAGCCCTACCCCAGCCACTCCCCAGTGCCCAGGGCTGCAGCGGGCAGAGGGCCCGGGGCCTGGGGGCAGGGTCTGCCCTGGGGTCAGTCAGAGGTGGGTGCTGGCCGGCAGATGCCTACTGTTGACTGGGCTGGGCCTCGTCCTCTTTGGGAGCAAGCATTGGGGAGACGTGCCATGTCTCTCACCCTGAGAAGGGCTTCCTGTGTCTAGTGGGTTTATAGTTCCCAGGATCCTTCCAGGAACAGAGCAGGCTCCCCAGCACAAGCTTCCTCTCGTCTGGGCAGCAGCCCTGAGAGCCTCCTCTCACGGAGGGGAGACGTCCACGGGGGTCCCTCTCTGGGGAACTGACGACCATGGGTGCTGGAGTTCTGTGAGGTCTTCACCCCAGGATCCCAGGGCCCGCCTGCCTGCTGGGAGCACTATGCGGGATCCCGGCCCTCGGCTGGCCTGGGGCCCAGGAGCTCCACGAATGTCTGAGGAGCAGCGGCTCGCCGGAGCCAGCCATGGGCCCAGGGCCCTAACATGGGACAGGAAGGCTTCCGAGGCGAGTGAGGGTCTCTGGGGCTGTGGCTGAAGGTCACGGGGCTTCCTCGAGAGCAGCCACACCTCTTTTCCCAGACTCTTCCCTTCAGTGGTGCTGGCCGCCCACGGCTTTTTCCCTGGGCCCACTGGGATCAGCGTGGCCTCTGCCTGGAGGCAGCAGGACGCTAACTTTAGTGACCCATTTTCTAGGGACTTGCAGAGACACAGTCTCAAGCGAATTTCTTCAGCTGAAGCCTGATCGTCCAGCGATAAACTGGGGTCACTACGCGCCCCTCCCACACCAGCTCAGACACACCAGTGATCCCCGGAGAAGTGCCCACTAGAGAAACCATCAAAGTCTAATACCAGCATTGGAATATTTTATTAGTTCACTGAATTCCTGACAATGGTTTCCTCAGAGTCACCATGAAGTGTTAAAAGTGTTCTTCTGCTAAGAAATTGATCCTATGCAAAGGGTTTCTGTGAGTCACGCCCTCTGAGGTGCATTGGGACGTCACAGAGGACATCACATGGGGACGCCACAGAGCCTTGGTGAAGACAGAAGAACCCATCTGGGAATAATATTATGATGGAGCAGAGCTGGGGAAGGGTGGATTTTCCACCACAGGAGCTACCTGGGGTCATGTAAGCCTGGTCGCTCCCCGACTCCCACTCCAGAGCTGGAACCCTGAGTGAATGACCACAAGGAAAAGGCAGGGGGGTCTGGGGGCTCTGGGTGGCTGCCAGGTTGAGTGAGGAGGTCAGATAGGGTGGGCAAGTGGGGAGACACGGAGCGGGGGGCTGACCTCGGTGGCCCCCCGACCAAGGAAGGTCTTGGGAAGGGCGGAGTGAGATCAGAGGGCCCAGGGGTGGACGGACCTCAGCGCCAACAGGCAGGGGAGGCCATGACTGCAGCAAAAATCAGGTTTCCTATGCTCATGGTAGCAAGTGACAACGGTCTACAATACTAGGATCTTATCTTCCAGGGGAAACATTCCCTTCCAGGAGGGTGGCGCTCACAACTCCCCAGAGGGGATGCTTCTGCTTCAACCTGCGCCACCAGGCGGCAGGGACAGTCCCACACAGGTGTGTGTGTCCCGTGGGGTCTGCCTGCCGGACAGGCTCTCCACTGACCTGGGGATGGGGGACAGGGAACGGAGGGATGGGGATGGGGGATGAGCGCACCCACCACCTGGCACGGTGTCAGACACTCTGGGACAGATTAGGAGAGCCATGGAGCGCTTGGAAGGGCTTCCTATGGGGCGTCCTTGGAGCTAGGCCTGGCACTCCAGCCAGGCCACGGCCTGCTTCAGGTCCTGCATGACGAGGTCCACCTCGGCCCTGGTGGTGCTGCGGCCCACGCTGAGCCGGAGCGCGTTCCTGGCCACGTCGAAGGGGACACCACAGCTCAGCAGCACTGGGGACGGCCTGGGAGGTGATGAGAGCCTGTGTCAGCTCTCTGTGCTCCCCGGGGCATGGAGAAGGGGAAGGGGCCCTGCCCCTCCTGCTTTCCACCAGCTCCCCAGGTTGGGGCTGTATAGACCCCTCTCCCCTCTGCCAAACACCTCTAGGTCCCTGGCCTCGGCGTCCACAGTCTGGCGCTGGGACTCCCGCCTAGTACTGCCGCCTCACCATGGCCTCTCCCAGGACAGCCAGCCGGGTGGTGCTTGCAAAGAGGCCGAGCCCCGCCTCCTAGGACTTCGGACCCTCGAGGAGGCGGGGCAGGTCTCAGAGGAGATGGAGGCACAACCCAGGGCCCCAGCAGTGTTCCTGGCAGCTCTGCCCCCCCACCAAAACCCTAGCAGGTGCGCAGATCAAGGGCCTGCAGATGCCCACACACACAGGCCCCAGGGCTGAAACAGCACAGCCAAGGTCTCTGTCACATTACAGAGCTCCTGAAAGCCATCCACATAAATGCTCCCCTCCCCGTGACAGGGCTAGGTGGGAGCAGGGACTTTCATCATTGCGGTTCCTGAGGGTCTGGGCCAGAGGGCCCTGCGGAGCAGGGGAGAAAGGGGACAAGGCCTGCAGCTCCTGGCCCCCTGCCCTCCTCTGGGTGGGTGGCCTCATTCCTATTCCAGGGGGCACCCCCCTCTCACCCTTGCAGGGGCCACATCGGACACCTGCCCCTACCCAGCTACACCCCCAACCCCTCCTCCTGCCCCTCGTCCCCTCCCCTTCACCTTGTGGCTGGTGAGACCACAGGCTGCCCCTGTCTCAGCAACCCCGTCTGGGAAATGGGCCACACAGATCCCTTCTGGAGGGCCGGAGGAGCATTCTGTGAGCGCCCTCCTGCAGTCCACGCTCGCCCTGCCTCACTGCCCCTGACAGCCACTTGGCCCTCAGGCTGCTGCCTGCCGGCTCCTGGCCTCCCCCACCCTCATGCAGCCCTCCCTGACAGAGCTCTGAGCCATGACTGGGCCTGGTCATCCCTGCCCAGCCCTCGGGCCCCTGGGAGCCTCCTGGCCTGAGGTGCTCACGCACCATGCCAGCCAGACTCCCGGACAGCCCACTGCTGACCATGGCCCGGCTCCTTCAGGGCCCTGGCGGCCTCACCCAGCACCACACCCAGCTCTGCGGGCCCCCTGCTCATGGTGAGTGAGACACTGCGGCCCTGCTCTTCCTCCACCGGGGTCGGGCCAGTCTCGGGTGCCTGGGCTTCATTCACATCCTCTCCTCCTACCCTGGCCATGGCCACTCAATGGGGCTACTCTCCTGGGATCACCCTGCACCAGGCAGGGCCACCCGGAACCAACCTGGCCTGTCACAACCCTCCCAGAGCCTCTCACTTTCCCAGGACAGAGAGAGATCCTATAGCCTGCCGGGCCCCTCCTAGCCGATCCCCGCTGAGGCTGCAGCTTCCCCTCCTCCCCTTGGAAGCCCCAGGCCCAGCAGCCTCCTTTGGCTGCCTGGCGGACAGGCACTGGATATTGTGGCCCAGGCACGTGGCACTTACCGGTCCACATGGTCCGAGTGGCACGCAGCCCCCACACTGGCCAGCAGCGTTCTGCACTGGGCCAGCACTGCACGCCCTGGGGAGACACGGCATGTGGCTGTGGGCAGTGTGGCCCCACCTGTTGGCCTCCCCTCTGCCCCACTGCAAGTTTGGAGGCTCCCTCCCTCGGGCCCCCTGAGGGTGGGGGGTGGCCCAGGGTGCAGGCTGTCTCATCCCCGGTGACAGTGCAGCGGGATCCAGACAAGATGCTTCCTCCCAGACACGAATCTACCCTAAAATCTGGCCTCGAACATGTTATTTCTGGTCAATGGCCAAAGAAGACCCCAGAACTCTCATCAGCTGCCTTACTTCCTACTTTGTTGTCCCAGTCATGAGACTGAAACTTAACATCTGTGTTTTCTAGAGGTGGAGACACTGGGGCGCTGCTTTGGTTAAGCCGGAAAGCATGTCCCTCTTCTTTCACAAGCACAGACATTAGAGTAATAAAGTTACTGGCCTAATTAAAAGAATCGGTCTCATTTTAATGGACACAGGCCTCACTGAATATGATACATCTGTCCCCACAAAAACGGGGATGAGGACTGATGTGCTCTTCTTCCCACAGCAAGGAGAGCCGGAGCAGCGGCCAGCAGCAAGGTGGCTTCCCAGTGCAGGGTCCCATCCCCCGGCACAGTGACACCTGCCCAGGGCCAGTCTGTGGTGCAGACACACAGTGCTCCTCACGCCGTCCAGGGAGACAGAAGGAGCAACCCCCTCTGCCTGAGGAAGTTCCCCCAAACCGCTCTGTGCTCTGCGGACGTGCTTCCCTCCCGCTCAGGGCACAGAATCTCCTCTCGGTGAAACACGGCAGGTCAGCACCCTGGGTGAGCCGTGTTTGTCTTCTGGATTCCAGCGATCCTTCCGGTCCCCAGCCTGGAGGCAGTTAGCGCGGGAACTGAGAGCCCCACAGGCGTGCACGTCATCCTGACTCTGAGCCAGATTTTAAAGTTGACTGCCTCTCCTCTCCCTCATCACACATTCTGTCAAACTTGCTGACGGAAATGGATGAAGGAGCCCAGAATTCAGTCTCATCTTCCCTCTCTGCTTCAGTGCCCACGAGTGCTGGGCACAACTGCACGC
>ML110302.1:33251-70350 GCA_003697995.1 Taxidea taxus jeffersonii | reverse complement strand
GAAAATAGACTCAAAATGGATGAAGGACCTCAACGTGAGAAAGGAATCCATCAAAATCCTTGAGGAGAACACAGGCAGCAACCTCTTTGACCTCAGCCGCAGCAACTTCTTCCTAGGAACAACGCCAAACAAGGGAAGCAAGGGCAAAAATGAACTATTGGGACTTCATCAAGATCAAAAGCTTTTGCACAGCAAAGGAAACAGTCAACAAAACCAAAAGACAACTGACGGAGTGGGAAAAGATATTTGCAAACGACATATCAGATAAAGAGCTAGAATCCAAAATCTACAAAGAGCTTAGCAAACTCAACACCCAAAGAACAAATAATCCAATCAAGAAATGGGCAGAGGACATGAACAGACATTTCTGCAAAGAAGACATCCAGATGGCCAACAGACACATGAAAAAGTGCTCCACATCACTGGGCATCAGGGAAATACAAATCAAAACCACAATGAGATACCACCTCACACCAGTCAGAATGGCTAAAATGAATAAGTCAGGAAATGACAGATGCTGGCAAGGATGTGGAGAAAGGGAAACCCTCCTACACTGTTGGTGGGAATGCAAGCTGGTGCAACCACTCTGGAAAACAGCGTGGAGGTTCCTCAAAAAATTGAAAATAGAGCTACCTTATGACCCAGCAATTGCACTACTGGGTATTTACCCTAAAGATACAAACGTAGTGATCCGAAGGGGCACGTGTACCCGAATGTTTATAGCAGCAATGTCCACAATAGCCAAGTTATGGAAAGAACCTAGATGTCCATCAACAGGTGAATGGATAAAGAAGAAGTGGTATATATATATACAATGGAATACTATGCAGCCATCAAAAGAAATGAAATCTTACCATTTGTGACGACATGGATGGAACTAGAGCGTATTATGCTTAGCGAAATAAGTCAACTGGAGAAAGACAACTATCACATGATCTCCCTGATATGAGGAAGTGGAGATGCAACGGGGGTGGGGGTTAAGGTGGTAGGAAAAGAAAAAAATGAAACAAGATGGGATCGGGAGGGAGACAAACCAAAAGAGACTCTTACTGTCATAAAACAAACTGAGGGGGGTGGGGGGGGAGAGGGGCTGGGAGAGGGTGGTGGGGTTACATTATATGTTTAAATTAAAAAAATGCTTAAATAAAGGAAAATTTAAAAAAATAAAAAATAAACATTTATCTCTGTAAACAATGTATAGCTGCTTTCACACTCAAGAAATGAAGGCTCTGAAGGAGGGACACCACCAGACTTCAGCCCAGGTCAGGAAGTAACTCTGGTGCTTGTTTTTTTCCTAGCTCCATAGACTGTGCTGAAGAACTGAAATCAGATGACCAGAAATCAAGCATGCTCATCTCTTCTGGAGAACGTAATCTTTATCACTTACCATATTTTTTCATAGTAAGTATCTTTATGTTTAATTTTAATTTTTATTTATAAGTTGGTAGCCCAGTAGTCCTACTAGCATGGTTAATACAAGCATATTGTTATAAATTCCATTGCATGTTACAGGGAAATGCCTGGAATCCCATTAGCTGTGATTTAGCACATTTAACACAAATTTTCATGTTTACGCCTAACTGCAACTGTGTCTCTTCTTGCTGACACCAATATCCCCTGGGTAGGCCTGAAAAGTTGATGACACTGGGTGGCCAAGTGTGGCAAAAAGCAAAAGACTGGGAAATAAGACAGAAGCAAGTTTGGGTCCCACATGTTGTGCTCATTTCCTGCAAATATTGGCTATACTTGGGCTTCCTTTCCCTGATGTGTATAAACTTGGTTTTTCCCTGGCATTCAAAGATGACATCACAAACCAATACCAGAAAAACTCTTTTTTTTTTTTCCAAATTAAGGAATAAGTTTCTGCTGTCCCATACTCCTCTTTCCTCAGTTTGCTGTTATGGTGTAAAGTAGCTCTTTCTATAAGAAATTAGTTTATTAAGTCAGATACAGAAATAATTGGACAAGGTCATTATTACTTAGTGTTCTTCTTCTGACCTTTTATGATTCTGATATTCAGAAAACACCAGTCTACTATAGAGTCTACCCAAATACATAATTTCATTTCTCATATTTTACCAAGTCCTATTCTCCCACATTCAACTTCTGAAACAAGTTTGGTGTGAAAAATACTGATTTAATTCACCATCCCCCTCCTGCCTTTTTGCTCCTTGTTTACTTCTCAGACTATAAGCTCCTTAAGGGGAAAATGTATAAAAAAACTTCTTTCTTGGTTGTAAGAGAGCTACTTAGCCTCATCAGCACATATTTATTGAATGAAGGAATAAATGGACAAGGAATCATCAGCCTCAGATTGATGGCCAGCCCATCAGTACAGGGTAGCTCTGCAAGTACACAGCAATCACTTCAGTGAGCCTCATCCTGGATCCCCATTGATAGATCAGCTTTTCAAAGCTGGGCAAAGGGACAACTTGGAGGAGTCAGTGGCCTAAAATTATGTACCTGGCTCTTCATCTTCCATACCTGTTTCTGGAGTAGCCCAATAATTAAAGAGCATTCAAATAAATAAATAAATAAATAGCATCCTAGAGGAATCCAAGCATGAAGAGGGGGTAGGTAGAGATGGTGGGATTAGGATACAGTCTAGGGGCCAGTGGGCAAGGAGAAAGCCCAGCTCTCTGGCAGCCTGTTAGAAATAAGTATACGGCCATGAACCTATGTTTGCAGAATAAAACCCTTGTATACTAGAAGACTAGGTTCACTTCCACTGTACTCAAATGTGCAACAACAACAAGACATGGTACTTTATTTCTCTAAAACTGAGAAACATAATCTGATACTTTATCCAATCAATTGTGACACCCTATCTGATGGGTAAGAGGGGAAAGAAACTATACTTCAATTCAATAGATTAACTTGGTTTGAAGCAATAATTTAAATAGTCCCTTGAGATCAGTGCTTGGTTTCCCAAGTCCTCTTCTCTAAGATTGTTTCTAGCTACATGAGGTAAAGGCATAGCCATCAGTGCCTTATGCGAGAAAAGAAGAGATGGAGTATTTGAATCTACATGGTACTGTCTGTGTCTCCTGTACCCTGTAGTTGAATGGCTGGCTCCAACGGCCCCTACCCCAAGCCTGCTGCTGTGAACTGGCCTCACCCTTGGGCATCTGCCTGTTGCTTGAACCTGTGATGATAGCACTCAAGGCCTGATCCCTCCAGCTCCATCATAGCTTGGTCATGAACTCTAGCTAATAGGAATTTGCCTCCTTTCTCCATCATGCCAACACCTCTCTGATTCTCTCCCATGTCCTTTGCCAGCCCTTGACCCTACCACCTCATTGTAGAAAGCCCCCAGACCCACCTTTATAAAGCAGTCTATACCAACTGCCCTTTTATCTACGGACCAAGGTTTTAATGTTTCTACCAAAAAAAATCCTTCACCTGCCCTCCTGAAATCAGTATGACTTTACTTTCTCTCTCTTCTTCCTCATGTTTTGACATGAAGATGAAAACATGTTACGTACACCAATTGCATCCCTCCCAGCTTTTCTGGGTAAGCTTTTCTAAAATCAGTGCTCCAGGAACAAGCTTTTTAGATTTCATTGTAACCTTTGAGTTTCTAAAAATAATCGCAGAGTGTTTTTCATTTTTTGTTGTTTTTTTTTTAACTCAAGGACATTACTTACCTGGTGTGAGATAAGGATTTCCATTCTTCATGAATTCATGAGATTAATCCTTCTACAGCTCCTTCCTCATCCTTCAAAATAAGACAAGAAGGAATAGATATAGGGCAATGTACTTGTGCTGCCTATCTGTAATAATACTAAATAAAATGTTCAAGCCTCATGCACAGATGCTGCGAGGCCCAGTGGAAATGTACCTGCCTTTGCAGTTCAAAGTGAAGACTTTAAAATAGATGATAGATAGATAGATAGATGATAGATAGATAGATAGATGATAGATAGATAGATGATAGAAGATAGATAAAAGGAAACAAATCATTTCTTCAACCAGTGTTGAAAAAATCTGTGCAATGGTGTTATCCGTTTTAAGGTAAAACTTGACTGGAATTTAAAGTCTCCCTTTCCAACAATCAAAGATGTCTGATACCAGATGTGACCACAACATGTCTTCTTGGATCAATATCAGGCACAGGGGCCCTGAAGCCACACTCACTGTAAATCTAAGGTCAATCTTCTATATCTGCACTCAGACATCAGCCACCACATTCAAAGCAAGGAGACGGGCCTCTCCAGGTGGTATTTTGGTCACCAAAATGTCAGTCTCCTATGTTGTTCTTGAGACTTCTAGGTCCATCTTCTTGTGGAGAATTTGGAAGAAAGAACGTAGGAGATCAAAATACCAGCTGTAATGATAGCTCAGCTAAGTATAAGACAGTGGTCTGACTCAAAGCTGCAAAAGCTTCCAACTCCTTCCTTTTTATGATAAATAACCCACTGGCAGATCAGCCATCAGAGAATAAGAGCTTTGCTCTGATGAAAACCCTACTTAAAGGAGAGGAGAGTGGGAAGAACCTCTGGACTGTGTAGTTCCAAAATAGTTCACAGCCATGTATGCCTGTGCAAGTGGCCTGGGGTGCCCATAACAAAGTACTACAAACTGGGTGGCTTAAAATATTCTCTCACAGTTCCGGAGGCTAGAATCTGAAATCAAGCTATGGGCAAGGCCATGCTCCCTCCTGTCTCTTAAGGAGGACGCTTCCTTCTCTCTTCTACCTTCTGGTAGCCCGGTGTTCCTTGGCTAGTGGCAGAAAAATTCCAGACTCTGTCTCCCTCTTCACTTTTTTTCCTAGGTCTCTCTGTCTCTTTCACTTTTAATAAGGATAGCAATTGTATTGGATCAGAGCCCAGATGAACAACTTCATCTCAACTTGATTGCATCTGCACAGACCATATTTCCAAATAAGATTACATTCACAGCTACTGGGGGTTTTGGACTTCCACAGGTTTTTTGGAAGGTATACTTCAATCCATAACAATCCACATGACCTTTAGTACATTTATGCCACCTCATAGAGAAGCCAGGATAAAGGGATACCAAAATTTTGCCTTCCAGTATGGCAGATAAAGTATGTTTTCCATTGAGAGGGTCCAGTGATGGGGAAATGAAGAGCAAAAACTTTCCAAAAAAGAAAAAGACACTTCCTTATTTTAAGGACAAGTGTCAAGGAAGTAATATTAGAAGAAAAATAGTTTATATTGCCATTAGAGTAGATGAAGAGGGACTGGCAGGGACTGCTTTAATAGCATCTGTGTGTTTATCTAACACTTTATGAGTTGGTCTAACTATGGATATAAATCATTCAATGTACTAAAACTAAATTTGCCTGTTTCCATCATTTATAAAATTAGGTTGACCTAAAGAAATAACTGATTTATGGTTTAATATTAGGCATGTGAAAAGCAGAAATACTATCAATGTCAATAAAAATCAATACATGCAAATTTAAACAAGTAGCTATTGTTTTTGTCTGTCAAATTGTCAAAGATTAAAAAAAAACTTCCTAGTATTCTTGATTAACGAGAATATAGATAAGGCATCCTCCTTTATACCACTGGTAAGAATGGAAATTATAACCTGTGGACAATAATTTAGTAATAAATATCACATACTTTATGAAAAGACTTTCCATATGACCCAGAAATTCTTTTCCTAGGAAATTATCTTAAGGAAAGTCTAGTGCATGTGTACCAACTCTTAGTTATAAGAATTTTCATCACATTATTTTTAATAAATAGACACAAACTAAATACTTATAAGTAAATAATAATATAGACATGTGATAAACTCTGATTGCTGTCATTTTTTAAAATGATCTATAGAACAAGGATCAGAAAACTATAGCCCATGGGCTAAATCTGACCCACAGCTGTTTTTATAAGTAAAGTACCATTGGAACAGAAACATACACATTCATTTACACATTGTGTATTGTTGACTTATCAGGGTTAAGTAGCTGGGATAATATTGCCCACAAATCATAAAATATTTACCCTCTAGGGGTGCCTGGGTGCCTCAGTCGGTGAAGCATCTGCCTTCAGCTCACATCATGATCCCAGGATCCTGGGATCAAGCCCCACATCAGGCTCCTTGCTTAGTGGGAAGTCTGTTTCTCCCTCTCCCTCTGCCTGCCACTCTGTCTACTTGTGCTCATGTGCTTTCTCTCTCTATGTCAAATAAATTTTAAAAATGTTAAAAAAAAATATTCACCCTCTGGCCGTTTATAGAAAGTTTGTTGATCCCTGCTACAGACAAAGGTATATGATATGGAGGAAATTGGAAGTTGTCAATTATGTTTTTGAAAAGGAATAGTACAAAATAATGTGCTTAATGGGAGTCTATGGTTTTAAATGCATTTATTTAAAGACATATATATATATATATGTGTGTGTGTGTGTGTGTGTGTGTGTGTGTGTGTGTGTGTGTGTAAGTCAGTACACCAAAAATTAATAGTCCTTATCTCTGGGAAATGACATGTTGAGTATACATTTTTTTATTCTTCTTTTTTTTTTAATTTTCTATCTTTTCCAAAATGTCTGCAGTGAGTATGTGTGTATACACATAAACACATTTTTTAAAATAAATACTGCTAATTCAAAAATTGATTTAACTTTGAGCCAGTTGCTTAACCTCTCTAAGCTTTAGTTTTGGCCACTGTTAATAATAATATGCTCTTCATAGGCCTGTTGTGAGAAGAAGCTAAGAGATAATATACATAAAATGCATGGGAGTATCTGGGACCTTCTATCAACCAATAGAGTATCAGTGGAGAGTCCTGACAAAGCCCTGGAAGCATCTGCAGAGTCAACTCCAGAAAAAGTATAAAGAAATATCCACATCTGATAGAGTAGCACTAAAGTTCACATTTAGTTTTTACTTAAGCAACTGGTCTGACTAAAGGCACACTAGGGGGCTTTCTTCAGAAATGGGGCTGTGCCTCATTTTGGTGAGAACTTTTAGGTATTGTGTTTAGACATGTATTATATAATTTTTACAGCATAGATATAAAATGGCCAGTTTGACTCAATGATTATATTAAGAATCCTGAAATCATAATTAATCTGTCTTTCAAAACGAACTACAACTACATCAAGATTTCTTTGAAACCAAGGAACATGATCACCTTGGTGAGAAAGCACTTGTGTGCTAGGCAGGCCCCATGTAAGCACCATAAAAGAGTGAGGTAAGAGATGTTATTCCAAAATTCTTCAGTTGCTTTCTCTCTCATAGTTAGAGTGAGAAACTTTGTTTTGTCTATTTTAAGGTTTCGTTTATCTTCTGGAAAATATAATATTTCATTAAACCAGTGTGTGGCCACAGTTTCTTTTCATTTCTTTTTAATGTCCTCCCATTATCAAGTTGCCCAGAAGCCTTTCCAGATAAGGATGCAAAGGGTATCTGAAAAGAATGCAAAGCCAGGCCAAATCCTTACAGACCAGAAAACCTAGGAATGCATAAATTATATAAATTGTGTGTTCTTGTCACACACAGTCAAAATGACTGTTGGTGCCAGCTGTCTTTACATCAAAGAGGATATTTTGATCTCTGCTGGGAACTAGCCATATAATTATTTAACATTTCTTTAACTCTCCAACTACTGTTCATTGTAGGTAATATCCTGGGTTCCTTTTAGAAAAAAGCAAAGCAATCAAGTCAATTTTGTTTTTTGGATTTATTTTGTAAAACTCACATCGATGCTCAAATATACTATACAATAGTCAAAACTATTTTCAATCAATCATACAGTTACTAGAAATGAAAACTAAAACAAAAAGTATCCCAATTGAATAGGAGTACAAAACAGGACAGTGATGTCTAATATTTAGACTGAAGCTGATTCTGCAGGAAGCCAAAACATCTAGTTGATTTAATTAAAGAAAAGAGAAACTCAGTCAATCCAGATGTTTGGCATCATAAAAACCAAACACAGGGATGATTGATTGAGTCTTTGACGTGATTCACCAGATGTTTTAGCCTCTTGGAGACAGACTAAAAGGAAAGGATTCGGATGGGTTTCAAATTCCCTCCTTTCTCCCTGGGTACTCAGTGTGAATCTTCTTTGCTTCCACTTTGGTTACCTAATCTCTGCACCCTATGGTAACATTATCTCATATTTTCCTTCAGACCAAATCTTGGGATATCTTGATCAAGTAACAAACTGAGAAACAAGTGGTAATGTATAAACAATTTCTCCCTAGACACATGACTTCATGTGGATTTTTTTCTCTGGAAAGACTACAGTGCATGCAGGATCCCAGAAGCAGAGTGGTAAGAAGCACTGAAGATGGCCATACACATAAAATCTGACAAGATCAACTAAAGTGATAGATCCAGGGGAAATATTCTTAAAAGGTATTATTAGCTTGATTGCTCTGCAGTGTGAACATTTGCTATTCAAATTGTCTATAATCAGCTTCCCCTATATTAAGCCACTAATGAGTTGATGGTGAGATAAGCTTTTCCTCAAAGGACATAAATTAGAGACTGGCAATTACCAAAATAAAGAGACAAAAATATAAGTGTGTTCCTTCACAGTGTCATGGGGATCTGCAGGTTTGCCTGTGTTCTGAGGTATGACAACTTAACTCTTTTTTTAAAGCAAATTGATTGGCAAAAATTATTCTCAGTGTAGGCTAAAGAGATCCCACCATGTGTCCTATAATTTAAAAGAAACAATAAAGGTGATTTCATTATATCTCCATCTTTGGCCTAAATGTTCCATCCCTGAGAATAAGGTCACCATAGCTCTCATCTTTGGCATCTCAGTAGAGCTTCACATGTATTATCTGTTGGTTGGCTCAACAATTTAAGAAATGTATCATTATACCCATTTTCCTTATGAAGATAAAGGGTTTTCCTAAGAACATAGTGATCGGTGATCTAAAATTCAGATATTCCAACTCCTAGCCTTAGTATCACAGTTGCCTCTGAGAATGAGTAAGAAAAGAAATATTGAGACCACTGAGTCCAAGAAGATGTTAGGTAATATGCACTCTGAAGAATGTCATTCATCGGGGCACCTGGGTGTCTCAGTGGGTTAAGCCTCTGCCTTAAACTCAGGTCAGGATCTCAGGGTCCTGGGATAGAGCCCCACATTGGGCTCTCTGCTCAGCAGGGAGACTGCTTCCCCCTCACTCTCTGCCTGCTTCTCTGCCTACTTGTGATCTATCTCTCTCTTTCTCTCTCTGTCAAATAAATAAAATCTTAAAAAAAAAAAAAAAGAATGTCATTCATCAGGTTAGTCTGTTGATACCTTGAACTTCAATAGAGGAAAGACACAGGACATACCCACTGGAACCCCAAAATTGTCATATACTTTGATGTATTTGAAGAGAGTCTTCACAAAGCCAAATTTAGTAATTACTAACTCAAATATTCTTGAAAGTAAATTTTTAAACATTTTCCTCCCAAAGAGCAATATAAGTAAGGGTAAAGTCAAAGGTGTCTCTTCTTTCTCTGAATTTCTAAAAATCCTATTATCTAGTTATGGTTTGTGTTCCACTATAATCTGTATTCTTAGAGACCATGCCATATGAAGATATCTTTGAGTCACCAAAATCATATTACAAAGAGTAACAGCAATGTAGGGGGGCATCAGTATGCAGCCTACTGGCTCCAGTTTGCCTGAGAGAGTTCTAAATCCAACCATTGATTTCATCTGCTTTCTCTGTCAACACCTTTCTTAACCTCTATATCCTCAGCTGACACTAAACTTCTCAGCTAATTTGTGCACAACCAATCAACCTCAATAGTCATCACCATCATGGAAGCTTTGAGAAAAAAAAAAATGTTCCCCTTCTAATGAACATCTTTATTTACACACCATCATTACTTTTTAGCAACTGTTGCTCTTCCACTTACTGGACCATTACTGATTTTCTTCAAGTCACTTCTGGCATAAGACTGAGCATGTGGTAAGACTGAGCAAGCAGAAAACAATGTCCCTCAACTCAAGCAATTGGTTGTGACAAGGGATTTGATCCACACTGAGCCAATGAGTGTCAGTCTGAGGGCTTTTGCTGGCACAATCGGAGAGGAGAAACTCTTTTCTCAGGATCAATACCTACAAGGACAATAGAGCATCACATGGAAAACCTGTCTGAACAAAAAACAAACACAGAGGAAAGCAGAGGAGAAGGTTGAACAAGAGGCATCATTTGATCTACCAGCCCACATATCTCTAAGATACCAGCTTTGACTCTTCACTGTTTAATTACATAAGGCCTTAAACTTCCTTTTTTTGTTGTTTCTTTTTTATTTGTTTGTTTGCTTGTTCAGATTGTTATGACCTGGGTTTCAGATGCTTATAACCAAGTGTCCTATTCAACACATGCCTCAACCTAACCTTTAAACATTCCATGTGCCAGATTTTCTAAACTCTTTAAATTATAGTGTGGTCAACTTTGTTTTTAAGATAAAACATTTCAGAATCACAGGACCCTTAATTGATGTGACAGCCATGAAAATGTGCCTCTCAGATCTCTCACTAAAAAGTACTGACCAATGTCCCAGATGCGATGTTCTGAATCCACCGCACTTTTGATCCAAAGCCATGTTTTGCACAGGTTGCTTCCAGCCAGTGACTGAGTGTAGCAAGAATATTGATCAAGCTACTTGTATGAGATGTGGGACAGCTCTGAGGAGTGTCATTGGCTGGAAGACTTTCCATCAGCCTTTCTAAAGTTGCTTATAACTACACACTGTCCAAGATTCTTCCACCCAACATTTTTTCCTTCCCTCTCTCTACTACAAGAAAATATATCATGGTCAGGGCACCTGGGTGGCTCAGTGGGTTAAGCCTCTGCCTTCGGCTCAGGTCATGATCTCAGGGTCCTGGGATCGAGCCCAGCATTGGACTCTCTGCTCAACAGGGAGCCTGCTTCCTCCTCTCTCTCTGCCTGCATCTCTGTCTACTTGTGATCTCTCTCGCTGTCAAATAAATAAATAAAATCTTAAAAAAGAAAAGAAAATATATCATGGTCTAAGAGCTATCTCAGGATACCCCAGGTTCCTTCCCATTTTCCTTCACAAGTATTTTGCCAAGAATTCTGAAGGTTCTGGGATTTTCTTACCCTGCTTACAAGCTGTCAAGTTACTCTGCCATCATTTCATGGATGTCAGCAGAAGACAAGAGACTCTTGGATGAGAGACAAAGGAGAGTGTCTTGGTCACAGCAGTAGCAGTAGCTACAATATCATCATTTGCTCTAATTACTCAGACTGCAAATCCCACAGGATGATATTAAGAAGGCCAAGTGACACCCTTACATAAGGGGGAGGAGGCGGAAATATTTGGATTTTATTCTTGAAAGGCGGACATATTTGGATTTTATTCTTGATCTTCTTAAGTTTTGGGGGGTGGGGGGCAGTTCCCCAAGCTTAGAGAACTTAAATTTCTTAAAACAAGTATTAGGTCTGCCTGAACTTCACCTGGAAGGGAGAAATTATTTTCATTATACTAGACAGTAAACATTCTGTCCTATGCTCTGGAAGGAGATTTCCCAGGCTGTTCACTATACAAACTTCTTTTGAGAAAATAATCTAGAATAAGGGTAGTCAGTGCCTTTCCTCACAAGATGTACAGAAATGCAAGAGATCCATGTGTCTCTGATTTCATCATAAAAGTTTCTTCTACATCTAGTCTTATCTTGGCCTCCACTTCTAGGAAACTCATGTTAGCAAAAATGGTGCTACTATTATTTAGATTGAATGGCCTTTAAGAATAAAAATAATGTTTTTGCTCTTTTTGACCTCTACATTTGGCAGGGTGCTTAGAAGATATATGTTAATAAATTAAGCCAGAGAATTAAGTTTAACAATCTAACTAATGAACATAAGACTTGACTTTAAAAAAGGGAAAGGCATTCTTTTTAAAAAAAAATATTTTGTTTATTTATTTGACAAAGAGAGAGCCTTGGGGGAAGGGGCACTGACTCTCCATTAAGTGAGGCCACAAATGCCAGAATATCAAGGATACAAAAAATAAATAAAATATAGTTAATACAATCAGTGGTCTGATGAACAATGCCAAATCAACCAATAGATAGTCTAACAAAACAGAATACGGTGTCTGCCTCCTTACTGAACCACGGACAGCTCCTGGAGCTCATTGCAGCTTTCCACTAGCTAACAAGTCCTATGAAAAGGGGTGTTTTTTGTTTGTTTGTCAGTTAAGTTATTCCAATGTGTCTTTACCCAGAGGTGAATTTCATTTCTGGTCTCCTTCCTCTCACCTTGACTTTTACCTTCACCTTCCTTGTTGTTTGCTCAAACCTGCATCAGTATCCATGGAGAAGGCCTGTTTGAATTCAACTGGACTTTTGATCAGAACCAGGGGGAATAAACCATGTCTTCCATCACAGCTAGTCTTTCTTTTCTTGCTCTACATCTGCCTTACCTTGATTTCATTCCCTACTGATCAGCAGGCAAAACCAACATGTTATACCATCCTAATTTAAAACAGCCAGATACAGTCAACTTGATAATTCTGTTTATGACCAAAATATGGTTTGCCATTTGAAATGATAAAGAACAGCTCAGCATCGCTTTTTATAAATAAGTATGTTTAGTAAATATATAATGAATTCACACATTTATTGTCATGGATAAGCCATCTATTACAAATTAGTAGTGAATTTCCACTGAGTTAAAAATAAAATTCAACGTCACAGCAATTTTTTGTGGGATTTTTTTTTGGGGGGGGGGATGGGAGACTCCATCCATACAGAATACTTATTTCTCCATAACCTGCTTGAAAACTGAAAAAAAAGGAAAAATATCAATGCCTTAAAAACTGTTCTAAGACTCCAACCATGGACTAATAAAAACTTATTAAGAATTCAAGCTTTCAAAATGAAATCTAATTTGGTATTAAAACAGCCTGGGAGAATTAAAATCAATGCTTGAATTACGTGGGTTCTGGTGAGCTTTGTGCTACTGAACTGTTTGTCTTTAAACATGCTCCCAAAATGCAATAACATGATAGGGTGGTACTAGGCATGTAGTAAAATTCACTGTGTAAAGGAATCGATTTTTACAAAGGAAATAAAATATGTGACCAACTGTTTTGTTCCTAAATTGTCTGTGGGTTTCAATGCCCTATGGATAAAACTGGTCTAAATTACTCTTGCTAGTCCACAGACTTTACTGCTTGGCAATGCCTAATGAGCTCCTATTTTCATTTATGGGAGTCAGTGATTTATAGGGTATGCAGAGAAATCTTTTATCAATTAGGTATAAAGGATCATATTCCCATCTTGATTTGTATCAGCCCTGGATGAAAACCACTTTTGCCAAGTACTATAGTTCATCAAGAACTATCATCATGCCATTTATATGTTTCAGAACCACACTCAATTCTAACTCGATTTCCTAAGACAAAGTACCTCTGTAAGTGGAATTCAGGAAAACAAGGTAGTTGTAGCTTGCAATAGATTCTACAGGGGAAAATAAATCCTGTGATCTGTTGCTGTGTTAACATTAAAGAGCATCAAGTCTAGGGGAAAATATACACTGTGTCTAGCTGGAATCCATAGCTGTCACACATGAAAAAAATATGAGTCAAAGTTAATATCCTTTATTTCATTTGTATGGATGGAATTTTGTCTTTACTACCTAGAGCCTTTTAACTTCTAGCCAATTGTCAACAGAAATGCATAGACATGAGTACAGTAAAACTAGCATCGTACATTTTCACATAAATGGAAATATTGCCAAACACGCCAGAGTATGAGAGTTTTGCAATATTTCAGAATTGCTTTTTATGCAACCCTGTTTACTGAGCTTGATTTTCAAAGCGGCAGACAAACTGCTTTCAAACTAGCAATTCTTTCCCTCCACCCACCCCCAACTAATTGGTGTCTACAATAACATGCTTTCCTTCATTTATGGAGATGATGCTACAGATTTGCCATTTTCCCAGGCCCAAGTGGGTAGACGGTAAATTAGTCTGTCACTAGCAGGAATACGTTTGCACTTATCTCTGACTAATTTCCCCTTTCTCCTCAAACATGTGAACGCTAGCACACATCTTTAGACAGTTGGCTGGGAACCAGGTACAGACAGCAGCCATGGCACTGTCCTCAGGGTCAACTTTAATCTTGACCTTGTGAAAACCACCGGGAGACAACATCCTTAGTTTATCAGATGCTGCAGAATTAAAGCAATCACCTGTTTTCTAGGACACTGCCCTCGCACACAGGCAATTCAAAACACGATCTTACCATATATTTCTGCTTTCTACCATGTCCATATAGAAAAAAAAAAAAGAGAGAGAGAGAGAAAGTTTATGTATGCTGAGGACTCACCTTGCCCTGACTTCTAAGAACTTCTAAGTCTTCACGAACTTGGAAGGACTTCAATGACCCATTTAGACACCTTATATTACATTTAAGAATACTGAGGCAGCCATGATCGGATAGCAGGGGAAAAAAAAACCCAAGTCACTCTGCAGTAATCAGTTCATATGTGACTATCAAATGTGTACTATGAAGATATATAAAAATACATATTTGTTTCTCCGGATATAGAACTCTAGAAAACAAATATGAAAATAACTACTTTTGAATTCTCCCTGAAATAGAAATCAACCAGTAGAGTTTTTAAAACTGCCATAAATGCAGGGAAATATACCTGTCGCTAATGACACATGCATCAAACATAAGTACCCCTTCAATGAAATGTTCCCTGAATATTCAGGATTTTATATGTATTGGTTTTTAGAAATGCTTCTAATCGTAGAAAGTGTAATACAAAAGAGAGAAATGCTCCAGATATTTTTGCTTAAAAACACTCAGCAGATATGTTTACTTCTCTTTTTTTTTAAGATTTTATTTATTTAATTGACAGACAAAGATCACAAGTAGACAGAGAGACAGGCAGAGAGAGAGAGGAGGAAGCAGGCTCCCCGCTGAGCAGAGAGCCTGATGTGGGGCTCGATCCCAGGACCCTGAGATCATGACCTGAGCAGAAGGCAGAGGATTAACCCACTGAGCCACTCAGGCGCCCCAGGTATGTTTACTTCTATATATACCCTTCATTTCACGCACATCATTATCTAAATGTTACTTTTTTAACATATAATGTATTATTTGTTTCAGGGGTACAGGTCCGTGATTCATCAGTCTTACACAATTCACAGCATTCACCATAGCACATACCCTCCCCAATGTCCATCACCCAGCCACCCCATCTCTCCCACTCCCCTCCCCTCCATCAACCCTCAGTTTGTTTCCCGAGATTAAGAGTCTCTTATGGTTTGTCCCTCTCTGGTTTCACCTTGTTTCATTTTTCCCTCCCTTCCCCTATGATCCTCTTTCTTGTTTCTCAAATTCCTCATATCAATGAGATCATATGATAATTGTCTTTCTCTGATTGGCTTATTTCACTTAGCATAATTCCCTCTAGTTTCATCCATTTTTTGTCATTGCAAATGGCAAGATTTCATCTTTTTATGGCTGCATAGTATTCCTATATATAGAGAGAGATAGATAGATACATATATATGTATCTACATATAAATGTAAAGAAGATGTGAGATATATGTATATATGTATCTACATATGTATATATGTATACATACATATGTATACATATATATATGTATCTATCTATCTATATATATATATATCTCACATCTTTATCCATTCATCTGTTTATGGATATCTAGGCTCTTTCCATAGTTTGGCTATTGTGGACTTTGCTGCTATAAATATTGGTATGCACATGCCCCTTCAGATCACTACATTTGTATCCTTGGGGTAAACACCCAGTATTGCAATTGCTGGGTCATAGAGTAGCTCTATTTTCAACTTTTTGAGAAACCTCTATCTTGTTTTCCAAGCAAGAACATCCAGCGAAGACCAAGTTTACTGATCACTGAGAACTGCAAAACACCAATGCTAGGGGAATACAGCACATAGAATTCATGGCTTTTTTCCCCATGTTTTAGTCTCTGGAAGTTAATTTTTTTTTTAATTTTCATTCTTTTTTCTTTTTTAATTTTTTTTGCATTTTTCCTCTTTCCTATTTTAACCTATTTTAACTATTTTATCTTATCAATATATTTTCAAAAATCTTTTTTAATTTTCATTTTTATAGTCATAATATATCCGTTCATTGTATTAACCTTATTTTTGGTATACATATAAGTTTTTCCTTCCTTAAAATTTTGGGATACAGTTTCTTCTAACAGACCAAAATATACTCTAAATGTTATTTTATTATGATACTGTAAACAGGGACACCTTAGTTTTGTTCTTTTGTGGGATGGGAATCACTAGTATGAAAAAAGATAAAAGTCGTATAAACTATAAAAAGAGTCATTGATCATTAAGAAAGCTATAAGTACTGTAAAATATAAGATTTCACAGCAATGAAAGTGTACTTGTAAGGAAAACGCCTTGCCCCTTTGACAGGGCTAAATGAGGTTTCTCCCAGGGAACACCAAACACTGAAACATTTTTTGAAAATTCTCCAGAAAAGCTATTTTCAATGAAAATCATAAAAATTACCTTAGGAGAGAGAAAGATTTTGTGGAGTCTTTTTAAAAAAAAAAGAATGTGAAATACAAAATTAAGTATGAAAAGGAATATTTATTTATAATAAGAAAATAAATCACAGGATATCACAAAGTTTTTATAGCTGACAACACAAAATCTGGAAAAACAGATTTTTATTAATTAAACATATTTATAAGACTTGTTCCTACATTTTTGACTGCATCCTGTTTGATGGCCTTTTCATATGAAAACTATGTTGTAATATCATTTTCCATAGAGAGAAGAGAAAAAATGCACTTTCCTCTAACATGGTTGGTTGAAATATATTTGTTATTATTGACAGTTTATAAAACTTTTCAGCTTCCTGGTTTATTTTCTGTAATATCATGTAAATCTCAGAGTTGAGATATGTCCCATTTTATTTTCTATTGAGGCAATCAAAACCAATCTGAAAACAAATAGAATATATTAAATGTGATTATAATGATAAAAGTTATTACAGTACTTGCATTATTTCATAAGTGACTGAACCAACTCCTATCATCTTGTGATGTTTTGTAAAAGATGTCATTATTTTATTGCACTTAGTAGTTTTGAATCTGAAGATTTCCCTTTGCCTATTAATTCAGGTCAAATCAAACAACTATGCATTCTCATCCAAAACCCAGAGATCTTTAACCTCCTGTAGGTAAAAGTCGTGCCTGATAAATATTTATTGAACTCCACAGCAAAACTTCTGTTTGTTAGAAAAATCTCCAAGAATGACATGGCCTCTGAATTTTCTGGAATCACATTCCTATTGTGATCTATAGGGTTCAGAGGCCCTTGCTTTGTTTAGATATAAAGCCCTAAGGAGGACCTTTAAAAATTGAATCCATTTTTTATGTTTGACATTCACCTCACATTGGAACCACAATTTTTAAGTTATTTTTCTTAATCTGATAATCCAAAAGTTTAAGTGTGAGATAGTATGTTATGGGATATAAATATCAAAATGATCCAGACTGACAATTTTAATGACATTTTAAAAATTGCATTTCTATTTTAGTAACCTGTCCTCTAGGTTCCCCCCAGCCTCCCCTTCCTTGTTTCCATATATCCATACACCCTCTTACCTCTTTCCACTTAGCTTTAAAGAGAAACTGTCTTCTTGTCTAAAGCTAACTCAAGACCTATCAACGAAACTCATGCCCTTCTGGCCTTAAAATTATGAACATGTAGCTTCATTATGAACATGTAGCTTCATAAATTAGCTCTTCTCTCTTTCATTTTCAACCCCTCTCTTGCTGCTAACTTCTTTTCATTCATTACTCGGTGTGTTCAAATGCCTCCCATTTTCAAGATCCTTATCCTGTGTCTATTTATCTTCCCCTCTCTCTCATTCCCTCTAGGACCAAACATCAGAAAGATGTCATCTTTAGTTGTCTTCCCTTATAAGTTTTCCTTCATCCTCAACATACTACAATGAGGCTTCACCTGTGCCAAGAGAAGCTCTCACAAATGTCACAAAGTCTTCCACATTGCAAGACCCAGAGATGATTCTGAGGTTTTATCTAATTTCAGTTCTCCATAGCATGTTCTGACCACTTCATTTGTCTTAAAGTTCCTCTCTTGATGCCATCATTCTCCCTCCATGATTCTCTGACCATTCCTTTATGAACCTTTTGTTCTGCAACCCTCTCTTCTTCTCATTTGTCATCCTCTCTTGACCACCTCAACTATCTTTATGTTGTTAACTCTTGCCTATATATCAATGGCTTTCAAAACTCTCTTCATCTTAGACCTCTTTTATATAGATAGCTACACATCCTCTTTCTTAACAGACATCATACCTGTCTGATGTCTCAAACTGTGGGAAGTCTTATTTTCTCACCAACAGTAATCTACATAAGGACCAAGACCTGTTGTTCATTGTTGAATCTGCAGTAGCTAACCCAGAGTAGATACCATCATGAGAAGTGTAGCATCCTCTCATTTTCTTAAGCTCAAAATGAGAGAAAAATTCTGATTCCTCCCTCTCTTAACACAAGGAAGTACTCAGCAAGTTCAGCTGATCCAGTTTCTTATATATCTCTTGAATCTGAATTGTATCTTTCCTTTGTTGACATAAAATCTTAACTTCAGCCAGTTAATTTGACTGGATATTTCCATCCAGTTTCTGTTCCCTTCTACCTCCCCAGAATTACCCCAGGGCTCTTGATAAAATGCAAATTAGTCCACATCTCTTCCATGCTAAAAGTTTTTCAGTGGTTCTCCAACAGGTTGGAAGACCTTAATCTTTTAGAATATGTGTGTATATTTCTGTACATGCATGTGTATGTATGCGTGTGTGTGTGTGTGTGTGTGTGTGTGTAAAATCTGCAGACATGTGAGCATGTCAGCCTTCCTGACTTGGCCCCTGCCTACTGTGTAGCCTCTTTCCCACTGCTCTCCCCCCATCCCAGTTTTGCTCTAACAATACCAAATGATTTTCAGTTCCCCAACCAAGGCCAATACACTGGAATGTCAATATGATGGGCTGTATCTGACAGGTTTGTCTAACTCCTCACAATCCAGTTCAGATGTCCCATTTTTTAAAGGTCTTCCCTGGTTCTTCCCTCTCCATAGTTAACTGTTCCTGCCTCCATGCGGTCCCACTTCTTAGTATTTACTTTCGCTGTTCCCTTGATGACTGTGGATTCTACTGGGTATTGCAGCTCAATCTCAACCATTAGGCTGTTAGAATCTTTAAAGAATTCTCAATAACTGTTCTTAATAAACTTTATTTGTAAAAACAATTTTAAATTCACAGGAAACTGAGCAGAAAATACAGAGAGTTTCCATATATCCACTGACCTCTACCCATCCCCCCCCAATACTCGTAGCTTCCTCCACTATCAGCATCCTGTATCACAAAGGTACATTTGTTATAATCAATGAACCTACACTGACACATCATTATCACCCAAGCCCATAGTTTCCAATAGGGTTCACTTTCAGCGTTGTATATTCCATGTGTTTGAGCAAATGTATAATGACATGTATCCACTATTACAGTATCTATCATACAGAGTAGTTTCACTGTCCTAAAAATCCTCTGTATTCCTCTATTTATCCCTTCCCATTAACTCTTGGGAATCACTAATCTTTTTACCATCTCTAGAGTTTTGCCTTTTGCAGAATGTCTTATAGGTGGAATCACATAGCATGCAGCATTTTCAGATCAACTTCTTTCACTTAGTAATATGCATATAAGTTTCCTCCATGGATTCAGTAGTTTTTTTGACTTCCTGGGACCTATGCTAGCTCTGGTCACAAAAAAGATACCAAATAAGTTTTAGGTGCATTAAATCCATAACTTGTTTTAATTGTATAAGTATTTGCATTTGTCCTCCCTTGAAAATACATTATTCTATAATTTTCTGACTTCCATCTCTTATTTTAAAAGAAAAAAATAAAATTAAGTGAAAAAAAAAACATTAAAAATCTTCTTGACTTTGTGTGCTTTAGGCTTTTATGCATAATTCTAAAAGATGATAAGTAGTATTTCCCACATGCAATCCTGGGATTTAACCATATAATTTGTACTTTTCTTTGAATCAGAACAGTATATATCCATTTACAATTGAAATTTTTGTTTCCCTAAAACTATACCTTCAATGGCATTGACTTCTTTTCATTCTGACCATTTTTCCCTGGTCATCTTTTCCATTCAGAATCAGATGCTCTTAAGACTGAGGTGATACTATCAATTCAAACTAAGCTTTTATCTACAGCAGTTATCTTGCAATTCTGGATTGAATTTTTTTTAATTCATTTGAATGGCAACACACAAATGACCATTCCACTTTATGTCAAAAGTGAAAGTATACACACGAATTCTTGGCTAATGCTACTTATTGACACTGATGATTTGTATCGCCATAATTCTTTGTCCTGTGAATCATCCCAATTGCCTGAAAGCATACTCTTGAATGCACCATTTCTCAAATGTTGATGTACATTAGAATCACTGAGGGTATTCATTAAGGTTAACATTCCCCGGCCACACTCATTAGATCTCCCTAAGAACCAGCAACATACATATTTAATGAGCATCCCAGGTGATTCTGATACAGATGGTGTGGGAATCTGCTTTCAGAAACAGAAGTGTGGAACTTCATATAAAAATGCTTGCAAGCAGGTGGCTACTAGCTACAAGAAACCTCTCAGTGAAAGTAATGAGACTGATCATCTGTTAAATTTAACGCTCTATTCTAAATGAAAATTACAGGAGCAAACCTAATTGATTTCTATGTGTTAATTAACAGGGTGGAAATAACCAAAATGTCTCTAGGACCACAAATCTACAGGATGGTTTGTACTTAAAGAGAAAATGGCTGTTTTATTAGTATAGTTATATTCTTTGGGTGAGGAAAATTTCCAAAAGTCTAGAACTTGAAAAAAATTGCTTCTTATAAAAGGAGGTTAGAAATCTTAAGAATTTCTTCAAATTTGCAAAGTTCTGTTATGTCATTTTTCACATCAGATTAGAAATATATTGATAGTAAACATATTGCTTATCTGGACAGAAAATCAGCAATTACATTTAAATCTCCCAATAGGTACCTAAAAAGTTCATATGGCTGTGACTGATTACATGAAAGCCAAATAACAAAGCCATGTTGGTACCCTCCTTTGCCAACCTTGTTCCTTTTCTCCTCACAAACTCAAGCACATATAATTAAGTTCATCCGAACTATTTCATGCTCTTTTACCAATTATTTGAGCTAGTGAGATCACCTTGATATAATTAATCTCTACTCTTATTTAAACTGATAGATAATAACAAAATCATGTTCTGGATTAAAGGAAAACAATTGGTAACTTATTAGCTCATAATGGAAATTGTTAAAGCATACTGTGACTTTTTTAATAGCCACACATCATTATCAAGGTTCTTTTTTTTTTTTAAGATTTTATGTATTTGATAGGGAGAGACACAGTGAGAGAGGGAACACAGGCAGGAGGAGTGGGAAAATCAGAAGCAGGCTTCCCGCCGAGTAGGGAGCCCCATGCGGGGCTTGATCCCAGGACCCTGGGATCATGACCTGAGCCAAAGGCAGACGCTTAACGACTGAGCCACCCAGGCACCCCCATTATCAACGTTCTTAGTAATAAGGACCAGAGACAAGTAAATTCTCCCAGGGCTCTCCGAAAGTGTGATCATCTTTACTTTTTTTATTGCATATGCAAATTCTAGTAGAATATTTAAAAATGTGTAATCAGTGAAAAGTCAAGAAATGAAAAAGGTGTCACGATATAGTAATGAAACAGAGACTTACTTGAACCAACTTGGGCAAATATGTAAGAAAGTGAAATACTGAACATTGATTTCTAGGTAGAGAAATTTCATTTCTATAAAAGTTATAATTTAAAACAAGCTTCTGACTAATAGGGAAGTCAGGAATATTTCTAGCAGATGGACTTCAGACACTTGTGAAGTGGCTGGAAACACTGCTATCTTTAAGCAGATGCAAACCACCAATATTGTAGGGCCAAATCGATACCTTCCTATAGAAAGCATCTTTTCCCAACATCAGCTCCTCTCTCTAAGTTTCTGAATGTGAGAGATACCTGGGTGGCTCAGGCATTTAAGTGTCTGCCTTTGACTTCTGTCATAATCCTGGGGGCCTAGGATCAAGTCCTGCATTGGGCTCTCTGCTCAGTGGGGAGTCTGCTTCTCCGTCTACCCCTCCCCACTGCTTGTGATCTTTCTCTCTCTCACTCTCTCTCTCAAATAAATAAAATATTTGAAAAAATAAAACTCTGAATGTAAATTAAGAAAGAAGAAAATACATAGAGATAAGAATACAATGCATTATATGTTTTCCAAGTGCATAGTTATAAGGAGAGTATTTCAGAGGTAAGCACAAGAGACTAAATAATAGAGTCCAGAAGTATTTACATCTTAGAAATGTCTAATTCATTGCTAGTTACCTCTCCACCTCTGTGTCCCCTGGGCCTCAAGTTAAACATGTAAGCTTGTCCCACAGAGGAACACAACTCTTACCAAGTTGGTCTCCACAGAAACATCTTGTCACCTCTGGTCTTCATATAGTTGAACAGCACATAGTTAATGAGCACCTAATATGTGTAAGAAACTGTGCCAGCCCTGTTCAGATTTCAAAAGCATTCAAGAATAACCCCTGTCCTTATAGAACTTAGACGTTCTGGTAGAGAGTAAAGACACATGTGTGAAGTCTCATCACATAAAAATAAAAGTCTGGATTTGTTGCCAGGAAAGAGACCTCACATTTGTTTAGTAGAAGATAAGAGAAGGGGGAGCCTGGGTGGCTCAGTGGGTTAAAACCTCTGCCTTAGGCTCAGGTCATAATCTCAGGGTGCTGGGATCGAGCCCCGCATCGGGCTTTCTGCTCAGCGGGGAGCCTGCTTCCCTTCCTCTCTCTCTCTCTGCCTGCCTCTCTGCCTACTTGTGATCTCAGTCTCTCTAATGAATAAATAAAATCTTTAAAAAAAGAGAAGATAAGAGAAGGTTTCTCTGAGGAGGTCGTACTAAAGTTAGGTGCAGAGAACAGGAAAGATTCAGATGGACAGAGGAGGAAGGGGATGATCTTGAAACAAGACACCTTCTTGAAAAAAGTAGAATAACAGGAAAATGTGGAAAATTAGTGAGAAAGAAAAAAAGGGGAAAGGAAAAGAAAGGAAAGGGAAGGGAAGGGAAAGAAGGAAAGGAAAGGAAAGGAAAGGAAAGGAAAGGGAAAGGAAAGGAAAGGGAAAGGAAAAGGAAAAGGAAGAATCAAAACATTTCATTCCAATATGAAAAACACTGAAACTCATTGCTGAATCGGGGTAGCTGCCTGGTTGAGGTTTGGGAGGGGAAATATGAATAAAAAGTGAACTCATGGTTTTGAGACTGGGTGATAAGTAAACTATTAATGGCATTAAAGAAATCAGGAATTCTTTACGATAAAATCTTGAATAGCTTGAATAATACAACTGCAGTTGTTTCAACATTATATTCTTAGTGTCAGAAGAATACCTAACAGGTACAGAATTGGAATGCAGGTGAGCGGTCAAGGTTGGAAATAACATGGGAGTTAAAGAGCCAGAGTTGACACAATGAGAACTGCTAGTAAGTAAGTCAAGAAAGGGTGTGGGGGAGTAGCAAGAGAGTGTAACAAAGGATGACCTTAGAACTTTAGAGTCAAAGGAGAGAAATGCAAGTTAGAAGGACAAAGAAGGAAGCATGGTCAAGAAAGATTGCAGGAGATGGGGCATCTGGGTGGTTCAGTCAGTTAAGTGTCTGACTCTTGATTTCAGCTCAGGTCATGATATCAGGGTCATGGGATCAAGCTCTGAGTCAAGCTTCATGCTCAATGGAGAGTCTGCTGAAGAGTGTCTCTCCATCTGCTCATCCCCCCACACTTGTTCTCTCTCAAATAAATGAATAAATCTTTTTTTTTTTAAAGGAGAAGAAAGAAGATGGGGGGAGAGCTGGGGAGTATGTCATGATGGAACCCAAGGGAAAAGAAAATTTCAAAAAGAGAAGACTGAGCAACAATAAGAAACATGGACATCATCCCTTTATTCATTCAACAGCAATGAATCACAGCTATGACCTGGGAATTTTGATAGAATTCATAGAACAGACAATTCAATACAGGAAGATGAACACATGGAGAAGTTAGGGATTATCAAATAATTTATTTACAAATCTACAGATTATAAAATGCTATACATATAAGGTACTATTAATACTATTAAAAGTAACAATTAAGAAAGGCTTTCTGGATTTCTAGTCAAGGAATCCATCCTGGCATTCAAATAATAACATTTCAGTTGAATGGTATTTTCTTCCATGCCTATTTAGCTTTTAGTAACTCACAGAAAATCTATAATTTTATAAGTATAAATTAAATTTTGAACTGAAGCCAATGCTTCCTTAATTGCAGTATGCCAAAAGAACAAAAGAATGATTCTCTTAACGTCCATCTATATTGATAATCTTCCTCCTAAAGACTAAGAACCATGTTATGCAGTCATGAGACCAACTAAGTGTTTGATCCCAGAATCATTGATTTTCACATAGCTTCCAAATTTAGAAGTTCTGCCCCCAGTGACATTGTTCTAGCCCTTTAATATTCTTCCTCAGGGAAATGTTACAGAACGTTAATGATTCCTAATTGGAAGAAACAATAAGAGCTCTATTGAACCATTTCTCAAAAGAAGATAATCAAATGAGTACATTTATAGAAATAGACTTTGAGTGTTTATGTAAAATAGTTGTTTTGCATTTGTAAAATAAACTTTACCTTAATAGGTTGGTATGTTATGCTAGACAATTTTTGATAAATTCCATTTTGAGCTTAGACTGTTGAAAGATAATGCAAGATTTGATTTGAGACAGTTGTTCCGGGCCAATTAGAATGGGTCTATGGCCTGAAGACAAGGAATGTGAGCAGTCTAGTCTCTAGAAGGTAAAAAAGGGCAATAAAATTCTCCCTTAGCACCTTCAGAGGGAACAACCTTACCAATACCTTAGTTTTAGTTCAGTGAGAACCATTTCAAACTTCTGAAATCCATTGTGTGGTTTCAAGCCACAGTATCTGTGGCAACTTGTTATAGCAACAATATGAAACTAATACACTTTCTTCCTCTTCCTTAAAATTTTGTCCTTGAATTGTGTTTCTCAAGAAAAAAGTAGAAAAGATGGCAGTTTTATTACTGTGTCCTTAATGTTTATTTGTTGAATAAAGGAATGAATGAATAGGAAGTTTTCTGCTTATGAGGTAGACTATTCCACTGTTCTGATTGAAAGAAACATCAAACTTTCATTAAATCAAAGTCAGGTTGTAATTCCTGGCTGACCAACTGAGTAAGAGAGTAAATTCCATAGTGTCTTTACTGTAATTAAAAGCTGTGTATTTATTTCTTTCATATTTATTAGGATTACAAGTAAAAGAAAACCACAAGGTTTGCTGAGGGCCATCTCACCATAAGTGAACTAGGATGGGGATCTGAGAACATAGAGACTTCTGTTAGGTAAGTTAGTGATTCAAAATGAAATCTATACCTACTATGTGCAAAGCTATAGATCACACACAAAAGAAAAGAAAAAGACATGTTTAAAGCACTTTTTTTAGATTAGATTAAGAAGAATTTGGAGAGCTGGAGGGTGGGAGGATATAGATGAAGTCGTCAGGCCAAGGCAAGCACAATGACACACTCAGGAGTTCTGAATGGACTCGTCACTCCTCAACAAATAGTGACTGAATGCCTAACATACCAATCACTGAGCAAAATGGAAGGAAAGGAAGCTAAAATGGAAAACAGAGCTGTAAAAGCCTAGACTTGCAGGCGAAAGAATAAACAGAAAGGTAACACATTGAAAATAATGTTTTAGTAAGTGTTTTGGAGATAGGAGGTAGAATCTGGGGGGGAAAAAAAAGAGAGAGAGAGAGAGAGATGAGCTAAAGAATTTTTGCAACAAGCCAGACTCATCTCATGGTGATGAACGCCTGACCAAGAGTGAAGTAGTAGGTAGACAAAACACTTTGGGCAGGTGAATGAGATGAAATAAAGGGAGGCATTGGATATGGAGGTCAGTGATGAACCCAACTCCCAAAACTAAGTACAGAGAAGGTTTTCTTAACTTAAAAAGCCAGGCATTTGAACTGACCTGTGCTAACACATGAGAAAAGGTTTGATTACAAGTGTCAGAATGGGATCAAATGGAAAGTTTCTGGCTGCTAACAGAGGTGTGAGATTAGAACCAGGTCAAAGCATTGGGGATTAGGGATGGGTAGTGGGTCTGTCAATAATTTAGGAGTCAAAAATCCAAACACCTTCAGGGCTCAGGTCATTCAATTACAGGAGAGACCTGAGCTGAATGGACCTTCAGCTGGAGGTGTCCACCAGAGTCTTCACCAGGGACTGTCTTGTGGAAGTCAAGCCTAGTATTCACAGGTCTTCCAGCTTTTGAAGAAAAGGCCAGAAAGTGAGATATTTATGTAAAATATCAACATCTATTTTTTAATCTTAGCCACTAATTAAACTTTTCAAACAGAGGGTGAATCAAACAAAACCTGGCCCCAGGCCTGCTCTGGCTTGAGAGCAGACCAATTCCAACCTCAAGGAAGAAAAGCTGTCAGAGGACATGGAGGAATGGCCCAAGCTATCAGCAGGGCACGAGCATGTGATGTGGGAGCTGGTGGGACCCTAACAACGGCACCTCACCCACCCTCTGGGAGTGAGCCTAGGCTGCATGGTTTTGGAGCCTGGAGTGTTTTATGGGGCTGAATTGTGTGCTCCCGAAGTGCTCACATGTTGAATCGCAAATCACCTGTACCTCAAAATGTGACTGTGTTTGGAGATAGGACCTTTAAAGCAGTGATTAAGTTCGATGACACCATTAGTGTGGGCTCTCATCCAATCTGACTGGTCGTTCTTTTAAGATGCAATTTGTACAAAGAGGAAAGACCATGTGAGGACACAGCAAGAAGGCAGCTATAAGCCAAAGAAAGAGTCCACAGTAGAAACCAAACCTGCCAGTACCTTGACCTTGGACTTCCAGCCTCCGGAATTGTGAGAAAATAAATTCCTGTTGTTTGATGCCTCAGTCTGTGGTATTCTGTTATGGCAGCCCTGGCCACTAACACAGCGATTATCAACCAACCTCTACCTGGCTTTTAATGAATTGAGGATATCGTCTATACAGGTAGAAAAGGAGACAGTAGACATTATAGAGGGAATATGAAAGGCATAGTTAATTCATTCATGAAACTTGATGATCAAAGGAAATACAGAAACAGCATGCCAACAGTGCCTCTGTTCACTAACCCACTCACATACGTGCCTCATTTCTGTTGCCCATGAAAACAAACTGCCACCTGTCTACTTAAGCAGCCTCTCAGGGAAATATCCAACCCTCTCTCCTTCATGAATACTGCTTTGTTAGCAGTGGGTTTGTTTCAACTGCCTGATTCTCTTCCTTTGTGTCTGGTGCCTCCTGGATTAGGTGCTTCTACCAGCTCTTCTCATGGCTTTTCACCCTCAGCTTTCCTACCTGGATCTCCCGTACTGCCAACTCCCCTTATCTTGGGTGAGGACATCTTGGCAAATCTCTGTGTCCAGCCCCAAGACCAGTACTTGGTTAAGCCAGTCCAGGACCCCTTCTCTTATACAAGGCTGAAATATACAGGAACCTGCAAGGGAGCCTCAAAGGAAAAGTGTGTGAGAGTGAGTGTGTGCGGGTGGGTGTGTGTGTGCATGTGTAGAATCATAGGAGGGACCCCCCACGCGTGTTTGAAGACCTTCTTCATGTCTTCAGAGGACAAGTAGAATCTGAGTAAGGAATGGACTGAAGGAGACCAAGGCATGGGTAATCGTGTTGACCTTAATGAGCCGTCATGCTGAGAGATCACAAGATGGAAGACTTAGCTCTGCCTCCTCAGGGCGCAAGCTACCCAGTGGAGTCCAGTGTGATTTATTAGAGTAAACTGATAGTCAACGGATCAGGACATAACTGGAGGCTCAAAGGAGAACTAGAAAGAGGGTTTGTGGTCTCTACATGGTTCCAAGTCTAGACTGGGCAAGGAATTCAGCCCTGCCAGAGGGAGGCAAGGAAGCTATTTCCTAAGCAGTGTCAAAGGTCAGATTATCCAAAAGTCTATGACAACTGGCAATTAACAGCTGTGCTTTAGCATCTGTGATGAAAGGCCAAAAATGTTTCCATCCCTGCCGTGGCCCCCTCTCCCTACAATCACTGGGTCACGCTTTATCAAAGAAAACATCAAATACTATTATCTTTAGTATGTCTTAGAAAAGACTCACAAGTGCATTTATTAAGCACCTACAACTAAGCCTGCCACTGAAAGATATTGTAAAAGAAGATCTTTATTAACATACGAATACTTTAAAAAGAAAAAACATAAAAGTTATCCCAAACATACTTTCCTTACTGCCTGCAATTTAAATTCCAAATTATATGTCTTTGATCCACTTGGAAGGGGAAGTTGTCTCCTCTGAATCAGAGCAGGTAAACAGCAGAGTAAAGAAAGCATCTTGGAGACTCCTGAGCACAACTCCAGAAGAAGTTTTAAAGATTTTCCATTTTAATACAACACAGCTTGAACTGGGGCTATCAAAAATCAATTTTCTGCTTTATCCCTCAGCAAGTTACAATTATGTAGATAATCAATCATTACATAATCATTTGGTAAATATCATCATCTCTGTTATGTTTTACTTTGGCCCTATCTTATATAAGAGCACAAAGCTCTAATAAACCCAATACAAGGACTTACTAGTTTTTAAATAATTAGATTAGAAAATGCCATTTATCTTTTTAAATGACTCTTTTTTAAAGATATTTTTAAAAATAATCCATGTATCAAAACTACTGAAACTTCAAAAAACAAAACAAATAAACAAAAAACCTAATGGCATTGCAGCTTTTGAGGAACTCTATCTACTACAGAAAATAAGGTAATGCACTTAAAAGATTAAAGTAGTAAGATCACCATGACAGCTTACACTTGTCCCTGCTCTCCACTTTCCTTCCTTAAATCCGATCATCTGCCTTTGTAAAAAGAACCATAAAATAACATCCATGTCTGAGTATCAGTGAGAAGATTTATCCATTCCTTGGACATAATCCCCTCTCCTCCAATTGAGTTAGCATCTGGCAAACGGGCTGGAGGGATTTGGTGCAAGGACACATCCCCAGGCAAGGTTTCTTGATTCTCAATTGCTGTGACCCCCAAATGACTCAGGGTCACCCTCCATCCCTCACAGCAAGTCTCTCAATCTCAGGCATGAAGTCCCATCTTCAAAGCAAACGTGAGTCTTTTTTTTTATTCCTGCATTTCATTTATCCCCATCAAATAAATAGCATCTATTTCCCAAAGTCTCTTTGTTCTACTCAGAGTAAGAGCAACCTTTTCCAAAATTACACAGAGACTTTTTTTCTTCCATGCTCTCTAAGAAATGGGACATTTCAGAGAAGGATGCCTGTTTGTTTGTATCTCTGCCTGTCTGTTTTGATCTCAATTTGTTTAATCAGTACAACATGTTAGAACTTCTGTTAGACCAAGTTCTAATTTAAACATAGCTATTTAGAAAACTGCTTCCTTGCACATGGGCAGCAGGGCAAGAACAGGTTTGTCAAAGTACAGGGTGTGGAAAGGATTTCTGCTCCTGATGGGGCTCTAGGTCCAACACCATGGGCATCTCTCTGCCACCCAACCTCCCCTCACTCTTTGCTGAGAGCAAGGAAAGATTTGGATTGGTTAGGTCTGTTCTCGAAGGAACAGTCACCTGTCTAGAAACTCAAAAGCAAAACCATCTGTGATGTAAACATTTTTCAGACAAAGCAGGGCTGCTTTTCTTTTTTTTTTTTTTTTAACTCAGAAGACATGCTAAGGCTTCTCACTGTGTTCGGTGCTTTATGACAGGTGACCTAAAGAGCAAAACTTACTTTTTTAAATGGTCAGTGATGTTCAGGACAGGTGTGGTTTCTGAACACGTGCCACTTGAAGTTGATATGTTTTTCCTTTGCTTTTCCAGTACAACAGTCCAGTGCCCAAATTAAAACAAAAGGAAAGACTCCTGCCAATCTGCCTCATGTGAAAGTTCAGAAGTGCCCCGATGGAATTTCTGATTTTTTAAATACTTCCATATAGTTACAAATTCATTTAATTCTGTTTCCATCTGCTTGTTAACAGATTACTAATGCTGGTCAGAAATGAACATCCTGGAACTTTCTAATATTTGATGATTCTAGGAAATACTTTTTTTCTGATTTTTATCACTCTTCTTAGAAACGACAAAGAAGAAACATCCTTATGGCGTTCAGGATAAACTGGTTTCTGAAGTACAAAATTCATCCCCTGAAACCTAGCAGAAATACATAGCGGTTGTTCAATTAGAGGCAATTCAGTGTAGAAATTAAGTGAATGGACTTTGGAAATAATCTGACCCAAGACCCTTGTCATCCCTGTATAAACTTGGACAACCATTTGACCTCTCCAAACCACAGTTGTTCTGTTTGTAAAATAGTGATCAAAAATAGTGCCTGCATTTTATTGTTATCCGGAGGGTTTGTGAAGACAATCCATAAAAATAAAGCACTTAGCTCAGTGCCTGGCACATAGTGACCTTTCTCGATAATTTTAGCTCATCATTATTAGCAACCAAAACTCCAGACAGTTACCATGGGGGTTTGTTTTGATAGTTATCCCCCATTTGGGAGGCTGACTTTCATAAAACAGATGTAAAAAGGATGTTCATAACAACAGTACATTAGTCAGACACTAAATTAAAATCCTTAAGGAGGAAGACCTAAGGAAAGCAAGTAAACAACTACCACCACCAAACAAATTTAGAAAAATTTAAAACAGTTGGAGAGATTGATTTCAAAGTAAGCAGGATGTTAATGGTGTCACTGAACAAAAAATATTATCAAGGAGAAATGAGATAATGTGCAAAATAAAAACTTGGTAAAAATGAAAAAAAAAGAAAGCACACACGCACATCTCAAAATACGCTTTATGAGTTACTTACAACCCATGGTTACATGCCTGGTTTTCTCCAAAAGTGAAATGTTCAATTACTGACATGGAATACATGGTCTAGGGCTTGGCCACTAAAACCATAGAGGTTTTGTAAGAATGAAATGTGGCATTATAGCGCAGATGGAAGAATGTTTTTTTTTCAAAAGCACTGTACCACATTCTATATCCTGGAATAAAGCACTGAAGAACAAAGGGTGGGCCAAGGGGTAAAAATTAACAATGAGGAAATCTAGAAGAGTCTAATAGCATTCTCCCATCACCTCAAAACTATAGTCATCCAGCAGATACCGAAATCTGCCTAGTTTCCCCACTAGGATGAAGCAGAAGCTGGCTGTTCAATTCCACAGTTATGTTCAACGTGGACGTATGAGACCATGGAGAATTGCTTCCATACCATGAACACCACAAAGGCAGTTGGAACAAATTTATTCCTTCACTGCTTATATTTGGGGACAGACTGATGGAGTAAACAGGAATGACAGAAATGGGACAGATCTTAGTAACTGTTTTGCTCTGGACCTGCTTGGCTCTTCTCTCTTCCTACTCACTTTTTTTAGGACAGATTCTTTTTTTTTTTTTTTTTAAGATTTTATTTATTTATTTGACAGAGAAAGACACAGCCAGAGAAGGAACTCAAGCAGGGGGAGTGGGAGAGGGAGAAGAAGGCTTCCTGCAGAGCAGGAAGCCCAATGCGGGGCTCGATCCCCAGACCCTGGGATCATAACCTAAGCCAAAGGCAGACCCTTGATGATTGAGCCACCCAGGCGTCCCTAGGACAAATTCTTTTATACAGAAAGGCATAACACTGGATTCCTCAACCAACCATGGCCAAGATGAGGGTAAAAACAATGTCTACATGCAGGAACCCCTAAGAGGAAATGTTGTCACCCCTTACTAGATCCTAAGAAAAATTCAAGCCAGGTTAGAGTAAAGTGGTAGGATTAGAACCATCTCCAACTGTAAAACCCATTATTGCTATAATAAATGTGGAATTATAGAGCTAGAATTTGTTTTTATTTTTAAATGATCTTTTTTCTTTAAACTTATACTCTGTTCAGCTAGTAATGCAAGTTCATTAAGTCAAATCTTGTAAACTAGAAAAACACAGAAAGATATCATTACAATATAGATACAATGTAATATTATTCAGCCATAAAAAAAGAATAAGTCTTAACATTTGCAACAACGTGGATGAAACTCTAAGGCATTATGCTAAGTGAAATAAGTCAGAGAAAAGCAAGTACTATGATTTCACTTATATGTGAAATCTAAAAAACAACAACAACAAAAAATAAGCTCATAGATTCAGAAAACAGATTGGTTGACAGAGAACAGAGGCTAGGGGAGAGAAATGGATAAAGGGGGTCAAAGGTATAAACTTCCAGTTACAAAATAAGTAAGTCATGGGGATATACTGTACAACATAGTGAGTACAGTAAATAATACTGTATTATAGATTTGAAAATTACTAAGAGAAGAACTCTTAAAAGTGCTCATCAATGTTAAAAAATGTTATACACAAAAAACTTTTCTATGTAAAGACGAATATCAAACTAGATTTATTGTGGTGGTCATTTTGCAATGATTACAAATATCCAACCGCTATGCTGCCTACCTGAATTAATAAAATGTTGTATGTCGATTATACTTCAAAAGAAAAATATTTCAATTAAAATTTAAGAAGAAGAAAAGAAACCACCATAATACCAAAAAAACATAAAGCTATTTGTATGTGTTCCTATTTCACAATCACTATATGTATTTCTGAGATTAGTGTTAAATTTCATCCAAAATATAAAAGGAGCTCCTGGATGAACTTGTGGCTAGTTGAAAAGCTATTCCCATAACAATGAGTAACAATGTATAATGAAAGAAATTCCTTGGGGTGCCTGGGTGGCTCAGTAGGTTAAGCCTCTGCCTTAGGCTCAGGTCCTGATCTCAGGGTCCTGGGATCAAGGCCCCACATAAGGCTCTCTGCTCAGCAGGGAGCCTGCTTCCCCTCCCCCCCCCCACCATTGCCTCTCTGCCTACTTGTGATCTCTCTCTGTCAAATAAATAAATAAAATCTTAAAAAATAAAAAATGAAAGAACTTCCTTGTAGTCTACCCCCAGATGACATTCCAGAAAGAGGCAATGATTCCTTCAATTCTTATAGCTTTGTTAGCGTGTCCAGTTTAAACACATTTGTTGGGATGACAGTTTGTCTCTGGACTTGAGAAACAAGCTGTATTCTTGCCCATCTCTTGTACCACTGTGTACTGTAGCAGTCACGTTGTACCTTGGCTTCACTATTCTTGAATTTCATATATTAAAGGATTTTTTTTTTTCAGAAAAATCAGATGGTTGGGATATTTTTAGTGTATGTGTAAATGTCTTATTTTTTTATATTAACAGATATTTTTAAAACTTGGCTAAGCATAAAATGGTCATGTAACAGCTTTCTCCTTCAAAATGCTGCAGACATAGCTCCATTGTGTCCATGGAAAAGTCCATCTAAGGCCAGCCTAGCTTTCTTCTTTTGTTTTTCACCTATTTTTTTCTGCATGAATGCTTATAGTCTCTTTCTCTCCATCCCTATAATTCAAATGTTACAAAGTTCTCCGTTCATTTAATTTACTTTGAACACAGTGAGCCCTTTTTGATCTGCTCTCATTCACTCTTTTTCAATTCAGGAAACTTTTATTTAATTATATCTTTGAATAATTGCTTTTGTTCTGTTTGTTACTTACTTTTGTCCTGGAACACCTGTAATTCTCAGGTTACCTCTCCTGTTCTCTAGGCTTTAGATGTATCATTTTCTGTCACTGTTCCCAACCCTTGTTTTTTCCTCTATATCCTGGTAGAATTCCTCTCTCCTTTTTGCTTTTTGATTGTTTATAACACCACTTTGACTCTCCTGCTTTAATTCTGCTGGTGCATCTTTATTTTTTCGGATTTCTAATTGACCCAACTATAATTTCATTTAATATGAATTCCTATTCTTATCTTATGGTACCCTGTCTTTTTGTTTTTTTAATCTCAAAGATGATGCCAGCTTTCTACTTTTTTTTTTTCATATTCCTACAGTATATCTTTTTTTAGGGGTCTGCTCTTCCTTTGTATCTTCTGAACAATGTCCTATTTCTCTTATTCTGATGTGTGTGTGTGTGTGTGTGTGTCTGTGTCTGTGTGTAAGATAGAACAAGATATATATGTGTACATAGTTTTTATATAAATATGTATTATATAAGCTATATATAAAAACTATATATCATATATATACATATATATGTGTATGTATACACACACACACACACACACATAGGCTTATATAAACATATGTGTGTGTGTTTCTGTTTAAATAAGAGATCTGTCTAGACCCTGCATCTAAAAGGCAGGATGTATGTATTAACTTTGGCTTTCTTCTTTGCCCAGTTGGGTCCTGGTCAAATTTCTTATTTCTCGGATCCCCATGTGGATGGCAGATGGATGTGTACATAGCTCTTAGATGAATTTCCCTTCACTAACACATGTAACTCTCATGAATGATATGGGATCAACTCAACCTCATTGTTCAGCTCTCTGGCTTTGAAGAAATGTAAGTAAATACAATACAATACAACCGGGACACCTTTTGTTTCTGCTTACATCTACCCCATCCCTTCAATCCACCCCACCTCCTCCCTTGTGTCATCACCCTTCTCCCTTTCAGTGAGTTGCTTTCTAGGATTGTTAGTCTGGGAATAGAAAGAGAAGTAGAAGAATTGGCGTACCTATGATGCTAGAACAGCATCTAAAGATACAAAAGAGCTAAAAACTAAAAACTAAAGACTCTAGTCTTTATGTTGTTAGCAGACGATGGAAAATGGTTAAAAGGGTGTCATGTCCACTTTCAGGACGACTGAGGAGGATATTGTTCAGACTCAATGGTAGAAAGCAGCCACCAGTGCTTCCTTGTAATTGTTCTAGCTGCTAGCCAGATGTAAATGGCTTAGTTTTAGGTTTAGGTCTTGGTGTACATTTTTACCTTTTTCTGTAAAGCAGTTTGTTTCAGGGCCCACTAACCAGATGTTATTCTTAAACTGGAAGGGTTTTTTGGGGTTTTGGGGGTTTTTTTAAGATTTTAAGATTTTAATTTTTATTTATTTGACAGACAGAGATCACAAGTAGGCAAAGAGGCAGGCAGAGACAGAGAGAGGGGGAAGCAGGTTCCCTGCTGAGAGCCCCACCCCCATGCAGGGCTTGATCCCAGGACCCTGGGATAATGACCCCAGCCAAAGACAGAAGCTTTAACCCATTGAGCCACCCAGGCACCCCTTAAGCTGGAAATTCTGAAGTGGATCCTGAGGAAGGAGTTTTTCCTCTGCCCTCATTACATTATTATTCATGACAAGGTGAGCATGGCAGACCATTAACCAGAGTCAGGAGGTACCTGCATTACTTTTCTGACAGCTAGGGAGAAGGATAAAAATTCAAACAGGTAAACTCTTCTAGCTGCACAGGGAGTTGCAGTGAATAAGATGTTGCTTCCCTGGCAATCCCGGGCAGCTCAGTAGGACTGCATTTGAAGAGGCAGAGGGAGCCCAGGAACAGCCTTCACACTGGACTATGCTGATACAACTACTCCTCAGAAAAAATTTGAGAGAAAATTCTTTTGTTTTTAAATTTCTAAGATTAACATCTAAAATTTAATCCCTAAGATTAAAAAAAAACAGAAATTAAGATTTAAAAAAAAACCAATCCTATAAAATAAAAAATTAATTTAGGGAGCTCCAGGGTGGATCAGTCAGTTAAGCATCTGACTCTGGATCTCAGCTCAGGTCTTGCTCTCAGGGTTGTGAGTTCAAGCCCAATGCTGGGCTCCATGGTAGGCATGGAGCCTATTTTTAAAAAAATAATAATTTGGGAAGCAAGACCATGTACCTAGAAATTAAATTAAAGAAGTATTGACTGACACTGAGTCTTCAGTTTGTGACTGGCTATGACAGTCTACAATTCCTGTCAGAAAAGGCTCCAGGATTCTTCAGTTCTATATATACATATTAAAATAATTACGCCAGTTTAGGAAGAATGGTTGCTATAAGTTTATAGCTTATATTCTAGTAAGTTTATACAACTGTTAAGTAGTAAGAGTAGTATGATTATGGATAGTTCAAAACAGTTTTTCTGGATAGAAAAAGGCCCCAACCATTTCAAAAGGAAACTGACACTTTGGGAAAGGCACTAGTTTCTGTGGAAATGGAAACTTGAGGTAAACACACACACACACACACACACACACACACACACGTATGTATGCACACATGCACACATACAGAGGAAATTCCATCTCCATATTCAAGTAAGAGTTTGGTCATAGAGAACCTGCCACCTAAGTAGCCTTGGACTTGGCTTCCTTTCCTCATTTAATTTTTATTTCTAGTATCAGCAAACTTAAGCATAAGCTGTAATTAAGAGAATATGCGGGAATAGAGGAGACAAGATAGAAATTGAAAATTAATTAAGATTAAGTGAAATTAGTTTCATTTAATAGACACACACACTAGCCTAGCGACAGTGAGCTTATTAGTTCTACTGATGTGAATTCTAAGAGCTTGAAAGGTCTATATTAAGATTCTGTCTTTGAAAATGTTTCTCATTATCAATCCAACTGCTTGATGAAACATCATAGAAGAAAGTCATGTTCTTTTTTTTTTGGCTTATAGGTTTTCTTTAATTTTTTTTTAATTTTTATTTTTATTTAAACATATAATATAACCCCACCACCCTCTCCCAACCCCCCTTAGTTTGTGTTATGACATTAAGAGTCACTTTTGGTTTGTCTCCTTCCCGATCCCATCTTGTTTCATTTATTCTTTTCCTACCCCCTTAACCCCCACCATTGCATCTCCACTTCCTCATATCAGGGAGATCATATGATAGTTGTCTTTCTCCAGTTGACTTATTTCGCTAAGCATAATACGCTCTAGTTCCATCCATGTCGTCGCAAATGGTAAGATTTCATTTCTTTTGATGGCTGCATAGTATTCCATTGTATATATATATATATATACCACATCTTCTTTATCCATTCATCTGTTGATGG
>ML110302.1:421-32851 GCA_003697995.1 Taxidea taxus jeffersonii | reverse complement strand
AAGCTCTAGCAGTTTTGGAGTGGAGCCTTTTGGGTTTTCCACATATAGTATCATATCATCTGCAAAGAGTGATAGTTTGACTTCTTCTTTGCCGATTTGGATGCCTTTACTTTCTTTTTTGTTGTCTGATTGCTGAGGCTAGGACTTCTAGTACTATGTTGAATAGCAGTGGTGATAACGGACAGAGGAAAGTCATGTTCTTATTGACTTAAGAGTCTTACAACACTCTGATGGTCTCTCAACGGAAAAAATGGAGTGGTCTCATGGAAGGGCAAACGACCACACACATGCAAAATACCACTGTGAACACCGCACCATCTCCCCATTCGTTCTCAAGGACATCTCAGCTGGTGACAGTTTTTAAGCGGTTAAATACAAGATCCTTGTGAAACTTTTAAACTTTAATGATTCAGGCTTTAAATATGGCAGAAACAAGCTGTAATCTTTCTCGTAGTGAACAATCAATTTCCTTTCCGAGGCTGAAATACATGCATATTTGTGGGGCATTCGAGTACAGTGTCCATTTTCATCTAAAATAAGCACTTTTGTTCCCCACAAAATCTGGAATAAAAAAATCCACGTGCGCATCAGAGTGATGTAATCATCCTATCATCTAATAAATTGGTTTTTAAGTGTCTGTTCACTATTCATGCTCAAAAACGTGTGGAAATTCTATGAAGACTTCACATTCATTGACGCACATAAAAGCAAGAATATTTTCTGGAAATAAAGAAAAAAATGTTGAAAACAACAACAAAAAAGCAACATCCTTTCTTTATAAATCAGTTTCTTCAAAAAGAGAAACAGGTTTGTCATCTTATATTTTAACTGTAAGTCATTTTTCACAGTGATTTCTTTGTTTTCTTTATGTTTCTTTATGTTTAATCCATGGCAGGTGTCTAGAAAGCAATCTTTTGATGAGAGTTACTGTGTTTTGAGCACCTACTTGATTTTGAAACATTTGAAATTAACATTAGACAAGACTTTTTCAACATTTGGAATTAACATTAGACAAGACTTTCTCAACATTTGGAATTAACATTAGACACGACTTTCTCAACAGCAGCATATTCACATTTTGAGCTAGATAATGTCAGGGGCTGTCCTTTGAATTGTAGGACATTTAGCAGCAAGTCTGGTTTCTATTCCCCAGCTGCCTGTAGAATTCTCCTTATACCAATTTGAGATAGCCCAAAATATCTCCAGGCAGGGCCAAATGTCCCTCATGATATGAGGTAGGAAAGGGTGGGAAAGGTAGTCCCTGGTTGAGAACCACCGTCCCATGGCCCTTGGTAGACTGTGCTTGCTCTGGAAGTGAGCAGAACTCTTCATTCTTGGATGGAGGAAATGAATGCATTTAGATGCCTGCGGGTGTGGTTCTCCCTTGTCCAAACATGTTACTGGGGTTCACTGGACTCTTGTACTTGTAATTTGTCAATCTCGGCTACTATTGGCTCTTCGTGGCTGGAATGACAATCCTGTTCATGTGGAGGAGGGGGACACTCTCTGTTTTTCAGCTAATGAATTCTTTAAGTAAGTTCTGGAAGGAAGCTTTGGGTTAGTAGCCACACCTTTGGGTGTCCCAATATTCAACACCCAATCCCTTACCAGTTACTAAATGTCTCCGATTTGGGTCATTAATTCCATTGTAGCTCTCTCTGACACTGCAAACCCGAGCCTAGCCTGCAAAGTCAAAACACTCATACAGCACACTGCAATTTGTATGCCCTGTTTTCTATAACAGCTCAGTAACAGAAGGCAGAAAAGAAGCAGGTCATTCTAAGAAGATCAATAGATGGCAAAGGTGTAAGAAAATTTAATTATTATACTGGGTGGGTTGTGCTTTTAAGGTGCCCAAAGGAGAAACTGGAGTTTCCATCCCTAGGAGGAAATACTTGCAGACCGTCAGGGACTTAACAAGCCAAAAAGAGCTAAAGAGCTATTTGCAAAGCATGGGGTGGGGAGGGTTGTTTATATAAAAAGACACACAAAGGATAAAATCAGATTGGCTCATAAGGCATTAAGAATGGGGCCTGGAACAGAATCTGGCATGAAGTCACTTAGGTATATGTCCAGATCATTACCACGTGCCACCTCCCACTTAGCAGTAAGGTTCTTCCCTCTGACAAAGAGAAGCCCCTGTTCATCTCCCTAAACACCCTGCATCCATGCATTAAAAGCTCACATTTGCTCCAACACTCTTACTTGTCATGAGTCCTATTTCTCAGCCATGTTTGTTAATTAACAGTCCCCTCAATTGTATTTTACTCATTATAAACTATAAAGTACATAAGCACTCAGCAATCAGCACAGATAAAGGTAAAAAACTCCCTCTGTGGCAGCAGAGGGATGGGGGAATCCTTGGAAATTAACACAATTGAATTTAAAACAATAGGATTCCTTGTCTGGCAGAATTGAACACCAAATAGACCCAAAAAAATCATTATTAGATCTCTAAGAAATGTGAATAAATCCAAACTGAAAATGTTATTTGTTTTTGTTTTTTTAATAATAGCTGGCTTCCCTTTTTACCTGAAGAGTCCTGTCTTGTGCACAGCAGCCACAAAAATTTAAATACCTCAGTGAAGCAACTATTTCTTACTATTAATGCAACTACCTAAGAAGAAATATTTATTCAGTAAAGTCATTAACACACACCTATAATTCTCTCATTAACATAGCACCTATTATTCTCTATATATTTACCATTTATAAAATTCTGTGTCCTTTTTTATGGTTTCATTAGACTCCAAAACACCACACACACACACGCACATACACACACACACACATTGGAGAAGTTACTAAAGGAGAAGATTGTGTGAGTCTATATTTATATAAAAAGCATGTTAATTTACAACTTAAGTATACAGTCAATTTCTTGGCTTTCTAGCAAATTTAATATCTACCATGAATTTTAACCCTAAGGCTAGCCAACCTCACCTTTCAAAATTGGGTACTTGAAATGTATTTCTTCTGTGGGTAAAGAACAAAGAAAAATGCCGTCAAAGGAATTTTTTGTTGTTGTTATTCAGTTGTATGTATTTTTAATGATATCTGTCATAATATAATTATGATAGTCAGTCTTGCAGTTTAATCAATTGAAAGAAATTACTTCCTGGCTATAAGAGGTGATGAAATGCAGGGGAAAAAAAGTGTTCTAGGCTATAGAAAGAGAAAAATAAACACACAAAAGAGACTTGGAGTGAATATAGGTATCATTCTATGATATTGCTCTTAAAATATGTGGGGGAAAAAAGACTGACCCTTAGACATTAGTCCAGAATGATTTTTCATGTCCAAGCACAAGAGAAAAATTTTCTCCATGTCCACAAACCCACACACACACACACAAAATGACAACTGGACCACAGTAAACTCTATGTAGAACTTTAGTTTATATTCCAGTTTACCATTTGTATACAAAAAGAGACAACTTACAAAACGTCAGCTTGTATACAGACGGCAGATTCTCATAGCCACTTTGCTCGTAACCCACCTCCCCAGCCCCCAAATCTCAACATACCAAAGGGTGTCCCAACCATGCCCATGAGGAGAGAAACTGAAGACACTTAGAGGTTTTAAAGAATCATAAGGTTTAGAACGTAAAGGAAGGAAAAAACAAGGCAGCTGGGAACAGATCATTGTCTCTCCCAGCCCCAGATTCCCAGGTGGGGGTCTGCTTCCTTCTATTCTCCTAATGTTAACAACAACAACAACAAAAAGTGAAGGAAGAAAATAGCAAAACCCACATTAGGAATGAAAAAACTCTCTTCCTCCTGCTATTACACTTAAGGTCCCCAGATCAAATTACAAACATAGCTCATATAAATACAGAGAAAAAGTGTGTGGTTTATTCTGAAAATCCCACCTATGGGGAAATGCATTTTATATTTAAAAGCCAAAAGCAAACAAACTTTACTGAGAGGTTACTCCCTAGCAAGCACTTCTGAAAGACTTTATATACATTTCCTTGCTTACTACCGTATCTGGTGATGGGCTTTTATTGCCACTTCCCTATCACCACAGGGAAACTAAGGCTGAGAGAGGCTGAGAATCTGGGTGAGAAACAGGGTATCACCAAACACAGACTCCAGGAGCTAGATTTTCATTTATTCTATCTTGTTTACCTTGTCACTATATCCATCACCACCAACAAACCTCCATGACTCCATGACTCCATGACTAGTGATCACTGGTTTCCTTTCTTTCTGAAATATCTTATTCTGATCTCTCATTTTCTTGAGGTTGGAAAGATGCAAGCCCCTGGTCTAAGGCTAGACTATCAATTCCTTAAAGCCAAGGCAAATAGTTTACATTTCTCTGCATCACAAACCCCACCTATCTACAAAGCTTTCGGGTGGTGGGCTTTGATTTGATTTGATATTTGCTTTGATACACAATGGTGGCTTGAGGACATGAGATGACTTAAATCTTTCCATTTATAATCTGGCAAAACAATGGTAGGTAAACAAAGTTAATAGCTGATGTCCAAACCGGAAAGAGCACCCTTTAAAGGCCCAGAAAGCATGAATGCTTTACTACCCAGACACGCTGACAAGAGTAGATAACACTAAAAACAGTGTAGTTTCAAGTCATTAAATAAAGTATGTGATGCATGGATTCGAGTTTGTACAGCAATACATTTTTAGGATGTAGGATAGACTCCCTGAGATACGTGTGCTTTGAAATCCTCCAGGAATCTTTGAAGGATACCTATGGCATTTAAAACCTCCATATAGTTATACAGCAGGAACCCTGACCTCCTTTGAATGTCACGAAGAGTTCTTCAGATGGAGCATGAACTAAGGCGGCTGATGATAGGGCTGGGGCACACAGAGCAATGGTATGAGGAGGTGGGGTGCTGAGCAGCTGCTCAGGAGAGGAAGCTGTCTCTTGGTGATGGCCTGGGAGGACATCAACGTGAACACAAATTAGCCTTCTACTGCTTAATGGGAGACCCATTTTTTTCCTCAAGTTAATTTTAGCTCCTCCTTCTTCGGAAGCTTTCTCCGCTTGCTTTTTAGCTGCCCTATTAGTCACAGTGATTCATACAAATGACCATGAATTAAGGATCATTTTTGTTATATGTGTATTTCTTTAACTGGTATATTTCACAAAGAATATCCCACAGAGTCAGAGTGTTAGAAAAAATAAAGTAGATCAGCTGGGTGCCCTCTCTATCTCACCAGTATGTGTGTGAGGGTTCCTTTGTGTGCATGTGTGTGTGAGCACAGAGGGTGGGTAAGGACGGGTATCAGTCTGCTGAGGCTACCACAACAAAGTACCACAGACTGGGGGACTCAACCAACAGACTTATTTCTCACAGTTCTGGAAGCTGGAAGAAGTCCAAGATCAAGGTGTTAAAAGGCTTGGTTTTTGCTGAGACCTCTCTTCCTGGCTGGAAGATAGAAGAATGGATACTTGACCTGAGATCCACTTGATTCCAAAAATGTTGATATTGTGCCCTGCATACATATGGAAAACCACAAACACTGGAAGAAGAGACACAGACACTAATAAAGGCTTTCTTTGGATAATGATATTATGGGAATTATCCTATTTTTTCCTTGTTTCTCTGTATTTTTCAGATTCTTCATAATGTACCTTAATAAAGAAAGAAGAATGACCTTTAAAAGTCAACAGATAGGAACTCCAGTACTATCCCCCAATATTGGAGTTAAGGGTAAGATTTTCAATCAACTCTTCCTGAGAGCCCTGAGATGTGATGACTCCTACATACACAAACAGAATCAAAACTCACCCTAGGAAAACAGGAAATGAAATGCAAAGACATTACATAAACCAATTGCTTTCTTCCTCTATCCCTCACCCCATAGCCCATCACACACCGGGGATCTCTACTCTGGTTCTTCCCTCTTCAATTTCTTTTCTGAGCAACTCAACAAAAAAGAGGGGGGGCGGGGAAGGGGAACATCACAATAATAATGGTTGCCCTTCACTAGATGAGTTCATATCTATATCCTGCCAAATGACATTTCAATGAACTGTTTTGTTTTTCCAACATTCCATTTTTCTCGCCCTCCGTGGACACAATTCCTTAGGACACTGTATTTCTACTTTTTAGTAAACAACAATTAACAAATGCCTGCTCTGTGCTCCTTACTGCATCACAGCAGAGATGTCTGAGAAGAAACTTCAAGGTCGGTATTTGAAAATCATGCTTCTAAAAATCTAAAAAGGAATTTGGAACCTCAGATTCAGACCACCCACACCAACCAAATCCTGACCAACCTGCAAGAAAAGTTTCTCCACTCTTTTGAAGGAAGTGGGGAAATATGGCTTCATACAAGCATCCCTAACAGACATACGTGGCTGCCTCTGCAGAAATGAGTTTTTACAGATCACAGAGCTCTCTCTTGAGGAAAGCAACCTGATTTCCATCTTCCAGAGGCCTGTACGGATGCTCAGGGCCTTCCATTCTCACAGTGCACACATATTACTCAGGTGTGACAAGCTTTCTAGTGGTACATGATGGTTATTTCTCAAAGTCAGCAATTACATTAATAAACCATCCACTTTACTAGTAGTCAAAATGCATTGAACAGAAACAGCAAAGTTTGGAGACATCAAAATGGATTCTACTGAAAAAACAACTAACTTTCTATTGTTTTTGTCATTTTCTTTTTTTTTCTCTTCTCCTTTTTTTTTAATCGAGAGCACCACCAAGTAAATTCCTTGTATTCTCACACTGTTCTGCTGGCTTATCATCTTACTTTGAAAGAGGATAAATAATTGATTTGATCCATTACCTTTAATTCCTATTGTTCAATCAGATATGGTGTGATAAGATTACACATAAACACAGGACAGATTATATTTTATTTTATACAGACAGATTCTCAAGTAATCCAACCACAGCATTCTTTGAAAGAATTCAAATGATCAATTTAGGTGAAAAATGATGAACTCACTCTACCAAGGTCCGTGATGGCGTACAAATGACCATTGGAGTATTTCTAATGTTTTTCACAAAACAGCATCTACTGGCAGCAGCTGAGTAACCTGTCCCTTCTTTGTAGATTTTCAAAAGTCAAAGATTTTCATTCTCCCTCCCTTCTATTATGGAAGTAACTATTATTAATAGATTAAAAGGGTGGTTATTGTGGTGAGTGAAGAACATCCAGAAAAAAATGTGTTCCTGTGGGCACCTTAACAACAGGACTACCAAGCTGACTTACAGACCCAGGTAAAAGCCCGGCCAACCCACTTACTTGATGAGCTGTTATCCAAAATACACTCGTGGGTGGAGTTTGGAGCTGCAAGTCCAGACTGCACACCAGCTTCTTGAAGTTCAATGTCTCCTCTTCTTGTGGTTACTGCTTGGTTGTTTTTGGACATGCAAGGATAGTTTCAGTGGAAAACTTGAGTAATTGCTTTAGGCAGAGGAAAGAGGAATCAAGGACTACAATTCTGACATAGGTATAGAAATTTGGTATAAATGCAAACAAAGAAAATAAGAATGAATAAATAGCCTAAATGTCCAAAAAGAGGAGGATAATTAATAAATGATGATGTCACTATTTGATGGAATAACATGCTCATTCAAAAATCATGTTTTGTAATTCCTGGTGACGCTGAAAATATGAAGGCATAATATTAAGTGAAAGAGACAGGATTCAAAATATGATATAATTATGATCCAAATTTTAAAGAAAGGAAATCTGTGTGTGTATGTGTGCACATATATGTGCATAAAACTGGAAGGAGACATAGCAAAATGTTAGAAGATACCCCTTTGGGGTATCTTTTCCCAAGAGTCAAAGCTATCTTTTCCAAATTTTTTATAATGAGCATGGATTACATTTTATAGTAAGAAAATAACATCTTAACTATCTTTAGGGAAAAAAAAATCAGTGTGGAGTTTATCTTTCTTGGATTGTTCCACTGACAGTCTCCTCCCCAGAGATTTCTCAAGACAATCCTTATTCTATTGTATCCTTCATGCTGACTGTCTATTTTTCTTTCCAAAATACAAATCCAGTTTTATCAGTATCTTCTTTAAAACTTTCAGTGATCTCCCATTTCCTAAAGAGTTGAGGCTCCTCTGTTGGTATCTGTAAAGCATTCCCAACCACCAGTCAGCCAATCTTTGCAGCCCCCTCCTCCACTTCAGCCAGCATCCCACCCCGTTACGGACCCCACACACACATTAGACCCTGTGGGCACCTTACTGTAAACTTTCGCATCAGAGTTACCTCCTTACTGGACTTCCTCTGCCCAAATACTCTATCCAATTTGCTACCTGTCACTCTTACTCATCTTTCAGTAATTACATTATTTAAACATCCTGGGCCTCAGTGTGTACAGAAGGTATTATAATAACAGCATGGAATGTTGAGGGGACTGAATGTGTTACTATCTATTTGAAATAGTGTCTGGTGGGGCACTTGGCTCCTCAGTCAGTAGAACATGCGACTCTTGACCTTAGGGTCCTGAGTTTGAGCACCATGTTGGGCTTAGAGTTTACTTTAAGAAAGAAATAATTGAGGGGCACGTGTACCCAAATGTTTATAGCAGCAATGTCCACAATAGCCAAGTTATGGAAAGAACCTAGATGTCCACCAACAGATGAATGGATAAAGAAGTGGTATATATATACAATGGAATACTATGCAGCCATCAAAAGAAATGAAATCTTGCCATTTGCGACGACATGGGTGGATCTAGAGCGTATTAGGCTTAGCGAAATAAGTCAACTGGAGAAAGACAACTATCACATGATCTCCCTGATATGAGGAAGTGGATATGCAACGGGGGTGGGAGTTAAGGTGGTAGGAAAAGAAAAAATGAAACAAGATGGGATCGGGAGGGAGACAAACCAAACGAGACTCTTAATGTCATAAAACAAACTGAGGGGGGTGGGGGGGCAGGGGTTGGGAGAGGGTGGTGGGGTTACATTATATGTTTAAATAAAAAAGCTTAAAGAAAAAAAAAAGAAAGAAAGAAATAATTGAAATAGTCCCTCACACATAGTAACTGCTTTATAAATGTAGCTATTGGTATCTGAAAAGTCCTGCTGTCACCCCTGCAGCTTCCCGAAACCCTCACCAGTGTGCGCACTACCCACAACACATAACTTGGTTTTAGCCTTCCCTATACTGTATATATATTAGAGTGATTCTGTGTCTGTGTCTCTCTTCACTACAAGACTGTGACCACACCCAGGTCAGGGACTAAGCTTGTATTGGTCTTCATTGCCCCTGCTCCTCGCCCATAACTGATGCTTGGCAGTGCTTATCAAATTGAGGGAATGGAAATCAACAGCAACAAATATTGGATTCGGACTCAAGAAACCAAATAAAATAAGGCATTTTTAAATCATGGGCTGGGATTAAGATAGCATTTTATGACTGTGTTAAATTTTCTAAGTGTGATAGTAGTATTAGGATTCTGGGTTTTTCTTTTTTCAAGTTTTTATCTGTTCTCTGAAGCATTTATGGGTAAATCTACAGGATCTCAGATTTGTTTTAAAGTATTTCAGCAAACAAAAATAGAGGTAGAGAAGACAAATATGGTAAAATGTTACCCACTGGGGAAGGTGGATGGGCTTCCCTGTGTGTTCATTATACCTCTCTCTCTGCTTGTGTGGATGCTTGACAATTTCCACAGTAAAGTTTACCAACAACGCTGACAAAAAATCACCAAAAGGTTTCCATAACACAGTGAATGAAAACTCAAAACGCCGGAGATTATTTTCACAAACGATAATCTATGTTAGAATTCATTCACTAAATACAGAAGTACCCACCCCGGGTAAGGAAGGTCCTTCCCTCCTGCTTGAATGAGCTACAAAAACCCACCAGACTTGGAATTAGCAGCACAATCCTCAGAAACCTGTTTCAGCTGTGAGAGAGAAACCAAAGAACCCATCTTTCTGGACAACTAAAAAAAAAAGATAAATAATTAATGACAATGAGCACTCTGCCAATATAAATGCAAATGTCTGCATATCTGCTCAATTTACATGCAAATGGTCTTTTTTTTTTAAAAAATCTATCAATAGCAGAAAATCAATAGTGGTGGTGAAGGGAAACTGATTTCTAAAGCTTTTATTCATGTTAAAAAAAATTAAAGTTTGGTGTCAATAGGTATCCATACCACCCCTGACACCACCAACCCTCCCCCCACCACTCCATCCCTGCCTGCCCCACTGCCAAGGCCTGAGCCAAGGTTTAGGAATCAGAATCTCCAAGTAGATGCTGATTCACTCTGTGACCTCAGGCAATGCACCTGTGTCCTTGTTTCCCTCAAAAAGGCGAAAGGGCATGAAGAATGCCCCCACAGGCTTCCAGGGAGAGGGTGCTACAATCAACTTTAAGGCCTTCATTCGGTAATTAGTACAAAGTTCTTCTACTCTGGGATTCTCTAGGGCATATTCTTTGTCCCAGGGAAGTAGACAAGAGCCAACAGCCATCCCCCAAGGGGCCTTTTGTGTGGATTCTTCAGTTTATGTTGCTTTACATAAACAAAAAGGGTCAGGTCAGGCAGGATACATTCTGGCCCGTGGCCATTACAACTATGAAATATTAACTTTGTGGTGTGTGGTGATAGGCAATGCCTTTATTGCACAATGAGAACAAAGTGGGTGTCATGGTTTTGCTGTTAAGTATTGCAAAGTGCTAGGCACCCCATAACACCAGCAAAAGCCAGAGCCCGGTTCTAAAGCACTCCTCACTTGAAAGAAACTTTAGGTTCTGATACTAAGAATATTTCTTGACAAAAGGGCAGAAAGTGCCTTCATTGTTGGAAATAGGAAATAATACTGACTTGTAATTTAAGGGAAATAATACTGACTTGTAATTTAAGGGAAATAATACTGACTTGTAATTTAAGGAAAAAATAAATATACAGAAATATAAACTGATTCATAATTAAACTCCTAAATTCATTATTGTAAATGAAGAGGATTTTCTGTAGAAACAGTTATTGAGTACACAAAGGTCAATTCAAATGATACAACGAAGTTCCATGATTTGGAACCACATCATGTAAACTGGTTAGAGTTGTACTAAATGTGGAGAATATGTTTGCAGCTGATCATTTAAAAAAATCAGTAAGGCTCCTGAAATAAATGGGCAGTCAGTCATGAGCTACAGCTCCTGGAGATGAGGTCCAGCTTAGGTTCCAATTTGGAAGGGATAGTCCAGCTTGTCTGCCTTAAAATAGAAGTCTTACGGTGCTCAACAAAAATCCAGTGGGAGAGCCCAACGAAGAAGTTCCTTCCAAGAGATAGGAGGATCCTTCCGAGAAGCTGAAATATGATACAGGGAGGGAGAGACCCCAGGACCACGGGAAGTGGCTGCCATCTGTGTCACCGTGGACTCGAGAGAGAAAAACAAACAGTGGAATCTGAGGTGACTTACCCCCTCCCAGCCCAGCCAACCTCCATCAGGGAAGCAGATGCTGCTAACTACACGTGAGCTGCTCATCAAGTGGGCCATTGTGGATGACTTCGGAATTGCAGCACAGGGCAAGGTGTCAAAGGTGCAAATTTTAAGCAGGTACCTGTTCTCAGGGCCAGAGAAGATGCCTCCTTAAATTCTGTTCCCGGACACCTCTGTTGCCTCACCTGGTCCCAACCCTGGGCTGCAGAGGTACTTACTTCATGTGGGTGATTCTCCCAAATGCTTCCTGGAAGGCCAGCTAAGTGTTCAAAAGGATAATATATTCAATGGACTTGTCCCAGTGCTCTGCGGGACAGTCATGCTGCCATCACTTAGGATGGCAAGCTCTCCCTCAGACATCAGGAGCATGGCAGAGCCTCATACTCTGAAAATACAACTCTAGGGGAGGACACTGCTGGAAGAACCTAGACGCCCCCTCCCCCTCTCCAGATGGGGTCACTGGAAGAGCCTGAGATATGCAGTGTCTCAGTTCTTACCAAGGCAAGACATTTGCATAAAGCCCTGTTCCTGGCTGATAGAACATGAAACTAATCATTTAGCTCTCAGCCTGCCTCCAGCATTCCGGCCAGCAAACTGGAGCCCAGCTCTGCTTTCACGAAGTCCCTTAGTATCCTTATTTGTGGTCATCCCATTTCTCATCCCCAGCTGCAGATTGGAATCACCTAGGCCACATCTCCACCAATTAAATCAGATTATCAGGGAGACAAGCCAAGGCAACAGTAATTTTAAAGCTCCCCAGTGCAGCCAAAATTGAGAACAACTGGTCAGTGTGATTAAGATTATACCAGTCACTAAGGTTCCCTACTGGACCAGCCCCTGCCCAGAACACCCAGTGATTTCAATGAGGCCTGAGGACGTCACACTCATTATTAGACTTAATTGCATTAGATCACTCCAGTGTAAGCACACACACACACACACACACACAAACACACAGCTTGGGGTGATGAATGGATAAAGTAGGCACATTGTTGTGGCTAAAAAAAATGGATACATTATGATCGGCCAGACTTAGACCTAAGCCACCCTCTCTGCTCTTCCATACCTAGGGTCACCAACTGTCCCAGGGTGCCTGGAACTGGCTCAGCTCCTAGAAGTTCCCTGGGCCCAGAAACGCCCCCAACCCAAGCAAACCTGAGTCGGTGGTCACCCTATGATCCACTCTCTACCTACCTCTATTCCAGTGCTCCCTTCTCTCTGGCTTCCAGTTGGGTTTGGCTAATGGGAGCTGCTTACATGAGACTAAAGGATGAGAGACGTGTGGGGTTATGATGTTTGGTCCCTGAATTATGGCTCATTAAAACTCCTCAGCTACTTTCAGACAACCTTCTTCATTAGCTGCCCTCTCCAGGGCCTGGTCTCAACTTCTTCCTCTGGCCTTTTAAGCTTACAGGTAGCAAGAGTGCCTCACTCTTCTCAGCTCCAAAGTCTTGCATTATCTCGTGTTTGTTTCTCTCAATCCCACCCCCTAACTATGTAAACATTGCCATTATTAAATTGTCCTCACATTACCTAGTTTGAGGGTGCCATCTGCTTCCTTTCAGGACCGGGATGGACCCACCCTGTATTCAGGAGCACTCTGCTTTAGAACCCCACTGGACCATATGGGATGGAGGAGGGGCAGTTCCCAAAGGGAAAGGAGATGCTGTTTCAAGGGCAAAGGTGAAGGGATGCTGAGGAGCACACATCCACTCCAGACAGCAAAGGCCAAAGGGGAAAATATGGGCCAGTGCCACTTAGAGTATCCTCAAAGGACTGGGGTGGGTACGTGGACAGGTGTTGCTGGCCAGTGATGAGGTAAGGAGAAAAAGTGAAAGGAGGTATTTAGAAACTCTTACAGCAATTTCATATCACTGCAAAATGTAATTGTTTTACAAAATGATCAGTCTGGTCAGGCAGATTAGAAACTGAGATCTGTAAAAACTGTTCCTCCTCAGCAGACATGTCGAGAAGTCCTGGTCTACCAAGACGTTGTATATGATATCACAGGAAAATTTCTACAACCTCTTCATTGAAGAGCTGACTTAGAAGCACGGGTTTTTAGATAATATTTTTTTTTAAAAATCAGTGCATATTGTGGACTTACTATGTGCCAGCTGCTGTTTTAAACTCCCTCCATGGGCTCCCTTGTTTAATCTTTGTCAGCAGCCTTTGACGCAGGTGCAATGTTATTATCCCCAACTCAAGGAAACTGAGTCACAAAGAATAATAAGGAATAATAAGGAATTGGTCAGGGCCCCCGGCTCATGCATGGCAGCATGGAGGGTGCCATCAGGATTCAAACCTGGCTTCCAGAGCACATAACCCCAAAGCCTCTTGCAATGCCTCTTCTTACCACAGTTTTAATTTGTGTTTTCCACAACACTGACATGATCAAAATCTGGTCTTCATTTTGAGCTGGATTAGAAGGGACGGTTAAGTTTCTCTTTTACTTGTAACTGAATCTGCTGTTGTTTTTCTTCAAACCCTTGCAGAGTGATACAACTGGCAATGCTCCAGCACCATCCGTATAGATGGAAATGTATCTTGTTCTGATAAAAATTACTCAGAGCTTAATGGCATCGTACCCAGAGCACTCACTCACATGGCTTCCCATATATTCAGTGGAAATTTCCATGCACTGTCAGAACGAAGTTGCCTCTTTATGTTGCCTCTAGTTCTGTGCTATAAATTGGACACTTACTGTTGAGCTGTAACCATCTATTCCATTCAGCGATGTGATGGAAAGTAAGAGAAAGTTGCTTCAGAAACAAAGACAAGACCTGGATATCAACCCAACTTCCGGCTTCTGTTGACATGTATGTTCAGGTTACTTCGGTCTTTACCTTCTAGAAGGGCAGGGTATGAGATGGAAGCTTCTCTGCCACTGTTCAAGGGCAGACAGAGGAACGCAAATGAATGAATGTGACTTTTCAGACCAAAGTATAAACACCACCACTTCAGTTCATTCTAATGATTTTCTCTTTTTTTAAAGATTTTAATTATATTCTGAGACAGAGAGCAGGGGAAAGGGTAGAGAAAGAGAATCTCAAGCGGACTCCTCACTGAGTGTGGAACCCAACATGGGGCTTGATCCCACAACCTAAGCTGAAACCAAGAGTCAGATCCTCAACTAACGAGCCACCTCAGTGCCCCTCCAGTGATTTTCTGATACATAACTCAGATAACACCATCAACCTTCATCATATGCCTACATACTCACACCTTTTGCAAATTAAATATTCCTTGATCTTTCTTTAATGAAGAAGTTGACTTGCCAAAGGTCTCACGATGTGTTACTGCAACTCTAAACAAGTCTTTATTACAATGATGCTTCCCACATACAGAGAACTATTCTGGCTTTATTAGTCTGCAATCTGTTTTACTTGTCACACATCATTGTTAAGCTGGTTACAATATGGAAACTTGGAGCTGTCTCCTTCACCACTCTAACATTTTCAGGCTTGCTCTCTTTGCACATGTGTTGAAGGCCATGGAGAGAGGGGTGGACCAGTGGTGGTTAAGTGCAGCTTCTGAGGCCACTCTGCCCAGGTTGAATCAGCTTTATCATTCTTAGCCACAAAAACTTAGGTATGTTCCTTAGCAACTCTGTCCCCCAAATGGCCTTGCCTATAAAATGAAAATAAGTGCTACATTGTCCTCCTTCCTCATACTGGGTCTGAATTTTCCAGCACTTGAGATTCCCAGTATCATAGTCACCCTCTAAATTAGAAGTAAAACCCAGATTTTTTTTTTAGGTTGCATACTTTCTGCTTTATTAATCTCACTCCTGTCCTAAATAAGATTCTCTACATTTAAAAAGCCACGTGAATCTTGACCTGAGCCTTACACCTTATACAAAAATAAACTAAAGATGGATCACAGACTAAGAGCACAACATAAAACTGCAAAAATTTTAGAAAAAAAAAGTCAGAGAAAGTCTTCCAGACACAGGATTAGGTGAAGAGTTTTTTGACTTGACACCAAAAGCATGACTCATAAAAAGAAAAATGATAAATTGGATGTCATCCAAATTAAAAGCTTTTCATCTGTGAAGAACCCTGTTAACAGAATAAGTAACAAATCACAGACTAGGAGAAATATTTGCAAATTACACCTCCAATAAATGAATTATAGAATGTATAAAGAACTCTAAAACTCAGCATTATCCATCTGTGGATAAATGAATAAATGAAATGTAGTTCATATACACAATAGACTATCATTCCATATTTTTTTAAAAAAGGAAACTGACATAGGCTGAACTTTGAAGATATTAGGCTAAGTGAATTAAGCAAGTCACAAAAAGATAAAGACTATATGATTTCCCTTACATAGGGTCTCTAGGGTAGTCACATTGATAGAGACAGAAAGCAGGACTCCTGATCACAAGGGGTGAGGGCACAGGGTGGGTGTTATTGTTTAATGGGTACATAATGTCAGTTCTGCATGAAACGGTTCTGAAAATTTGGTTGTCAGCAATGTGAATGTATGTAACACTACTGAGCTGCACACTTAAAAATGGTGAAGGATGCGGGGGGGGGGGGGTATTGGTGCCTGGGTGGCTCAGTCTGTTGAGCTTCAGACTCTTAGTCTTGTCCCAGGTCATGATCTCAAGATCATGAGACTGAGCCCCAAGTGGAGTCTGCCTAAGATTCTCTGTCTCCCTTTGCACCTCCCCCCACTCCTGCTCACTCATTTTCTCTCTCTCCCTTAAAAAAAAAAAAGTAGTGAAGATAGTATAAATCATGCTATAGGTATTTTAACACATTTTTTAAAAACCTCAATATTAAAACATAAATAATCCAATGTACAAAGGACATAAATATTCATTTCACTAAAGAGGACACATGGATGACAAAAAAGCACATGAAAAATTGTTCTGCATCACTGGCCATTAGGGAGATGCCAATTAAACCACCAAGAGGTATAATAGTGATAAGTAGGGGTGAAGTAGGTGACTACTTCTATAACGTGACCCTGCAGGGTGACCATACCTTACCCTAAGGAAACCGGTACCATATGAAGGTAGAAGACACACCATTAATAATTTCAATGGAGGGGTGCCTGGGTGGCTCCGTTGGTTGAGCATCAGTCCTTGGTTTTGGCTTAGGTAGTGATCTCATGGGTCATGGGATTGAGTCCCGAGTTGGGCTCTGCACTCACTGAGGAGTCTGCTTGGAGGTTCTCTCCCTCACCCCCCATTCTTTCTCACTCTCAAATAAATAAATAAATCTTAAAAACAATAATTTCAGCGGAACAAGCTAGATCTGAGACTATCACAGACATGCTTTTTAAAGTTTTGTTTGTTTGTTTGTTTGTTTTTTTAATTTGTCAGAGAGAGAGCAGGAGCGAGCACAGGCAGACAGAGTGGCAGGCAGAGGCAGAGGGAGAAGCAGGCTCCCCGCCGAGCAAGGAGCCCGATGTGGGACTCGATCCCAGGATGCTGGGATCATGACCCGAGCCGAAGGCAGCCGCTTAACCAACTGAGCCACCCAGGCGTCCCCAGACATGCTTTTTAGAATGAATAAAATAAAAAATAGTGCTAGTAATAAATAAATGCTAAGGAGCATGTGGAGAAACTGGATCTCTCCCACATTGCCAATGGGCATGTCAAACGGTACAGCCACTCTGGAAAATAGTTGGCAGTTTCTTTTAAAACTAAAAATATATTTATCATAAGGCCCAGGAATTGCACTCTTGGGCATTAGTCCTAAAGACATGAAAAGGTGTTTTCATGAAGAGAATTATTAAATATGGTGCCCCCAACACAGTGGAATATTAATCAGTCATTAAAAAGGACAATGACAGCAGTCATGTTTAAATAGACTTAAAATGATTCTGAAATAATGTCATGTTTAAGAAAAAATGCAGTAATCCAGACTCCAGCCTAGAATAAAGACTTTCAGGGAATAAGCAGAAACTAACTAGGATGTTGAGGTGGTGGGTTAGGTGAGGGTGCTCATTTCCATTCTTTTTTTCTTTTAAATAACATTCTTTGCTGTTATCTTTATATCTTACATTTTAAAAACATGAAACCCAAACTGGAAAATCATTAACAGAATACTACCATTTATAGGAAGACAGTTCCTGGGAAGGGGGGGTGGGGCTTGCCGGGAGGGCCTCCTGCTGCTCTTCTCTCTCCCACTGAGAGCACTCACCAGAATGATCTTTATCAGATTAGCTGGAGTTGGTGCCAAAAGCCTGAGGATTAGGACACAGAAAAGTATCAAGGGAAGCAGAAGGAAGCCAGAAAAAAACACAACTGCCTGAAATGCATGATCAATTGAGTAGATAAAGAAAGGGACCTTTAAGGAAAGGGGGTAAACAGATGAATAGGAAGAGAAGGGCAGAGTTCAGCCAGGAAGGGCAAGTAAATCAGTGTTGTCAGGCAGAGCCCTAAATGGGCAGCCAGTGGGGAAGGAATCTGAAGGCCTGAGCACAGGTAGGAGACGCATAGGACACAGCTCCGGAGAGAGGACAAGGAAGGAAGCCAAGGCGGACAAGATGGGTATAATTTCTATTTGCAGAAACACAAGATAATCATAGCAAATCTTACATTCAAGTTTCCAACAACATAAATAATTAGAAGAGATAATAATATCCTTTGTTAACACACTTCATTATTCTTTTAGCTATTTTGATTTCCATGTGCAGCCTGTAAGCCTGCAGGGGACCTTTTAAAAACCAAACTGTTAATTACTCCTTCCATATGAGAGAAGGTATGAAAGCACAAATTCAGAAACAAAGAGCATCACTTCAATGAGATGATCTGTCCAAACACACCATGGGCCACTACTTCAGCTCTGCCCCCATTAAGGCATCAGGTTCACTCACCCCATGGTGGGCAAACTCTGTGTTTCAATGATCTAAGGAAGAACTGAATCTCTGCTGCTCCTTGCAAAGTTACTTAATCTCTCTGAACTTCAGTTTTCTCATGTGGAATTTTGAGGATAAAGTGGGCTGAGACACACACACCCGAAAGCACCCACAGTATCCTTTATAGATATTAGACACTCAATAAAGGTTAATCCCTTCCTCCTTCCCCTTCCTCAGCCTCCATTCTGCCCTGCCCATTCCTAGTTGTAAGAGACCCTGCCCACCGCCCTCTGAACTCACTGTGCATAAGGACAGCCTCCTACTGCAAACCCTTGAGACTCTATCTCACATTTGGTTTTGGTTTTGGGTTTGGGGGTTTTAATTTTTGTTTGTTTGTTTGCACTTTACAAGCATGAAGCAGGTGCTAGGGGTTGATATCCTGAGAACAATTTTCAGTTGATACAGATAAGAGTTGGAGAATAATTAAGCTTCCTTGACTCCCCAAAAGGGCAAGTCCAAGGTGTGTTCTATATTGTCTCCAGCAAAAATGGGCTCCAGTTGCCATAATAGTAATTGAGCATAACACCTCACAACTGAGTATTGTTTTTTTTCCCCTTCCTTGTCTCAACTCCTCATTCCCTTATTGGGTCCTCCTAGTACCACCACCCAGATAAACTACTTGTACTCAAATCCTCATCTGAGTCAGCTTTTGGTTGAACCCAACCCAAGAGGCTAAATTACCCAACCAAACATTTAGACCATCTAACTCCTCAGTGGATAAGACATGCTCAAGATCTCACTTGAGGTCCATTGAGTAGTATTCATTCACTTGCTCCAGCATCACAACACTAAATCATTCTGTAGACCCTTGCAATGCAGCTTTGGCTCCCACTCCTCTTCAGAAACTATTTTCTCAACAGTTTCCAACAATCTCTGAATTGCAAAATCACAACCCTGTGATCCTTGTCAATTGCTGCAGAACTCAGCACTAATGCCAACCTTTTCCTGAAACCCTCTTTTGCTTATTTGTGGTGGAATTCATTCCCTCATTTTTCTCTCTGTGTCATATCCTCTCAGAACCTTCTCGGAATCCCCTTTAAATGCCTGTTCTTTAAGTGTAGGCTTTCGCAAGTTTACCTATCCAGAATTTGTTTTGAATTTCACACTCTCTTCCTGGACTATCTCATTCACTTTGATATCTCAAAATATCTCCTTTGTACAGATGATTTTCAAGGCAACATCTTTAACTTGGCCTTCTCACTTCCCATGCAAAGTCCTGCTAAATGCATCAACAGCAATTCTCCCATCACCTCAAACACACTGTGTTTCAAACTGAACTCCCTATCTCCCCTGATAAGCCTGGTTCCCGTCCTGTGATCCCTCCATGTAGTCTCCTTTCCATTATCATTAGTTCAGAGTTTCAAAATCTTTCATCAAGAATGATGTAATCGCTTCCTAACTGATGTGATATAACAACTCACTACTCACTCTACACTTCCTGTACATAATCCTGTAGCAAAAATCCTCTGTGGTGGGTATTATCATTATCCCAATTTGCAGGAGAAGATATTGAAGCTCAAAGGGTTCAAAGAAACCTGTTCAATGTCACTCCTGCCAATAGGTACTTACAGCAACCCAAAGAGACTGGAGAATCAGCTAGGAAAATCTTGAAGATTTTTCACCATGCTAGATGACCCTTGGGGTGGGTTGTAAAGTACTTCATCCATTTTATGTGCCAGAGGAGAATCAGCTTTTTCTTGCTGCAATAAATGCAGATCTAAAGAGGGCAGAACATCAGTGGGAGCATGGACTCTGGACATAGAATCTGGACACAGCTCCTCTTGGGTTTAGATCCCAGCTTCACTGTTTACAGGCTCTATGACTTTGGACAAATTAGTAATCTCTCTTAGCCTCTATTTCCTTAGCTGTAAAATGAGAATAGTAAAATCTACTTCAGAGAACTCTAATGTAGATTAAATGAAATATTGGGGGAAAAAGTATCTCATGTGTACCTGGCAGATTGCAGGTGCTCTTCTATGGCAATTATCATAATTATTCTGTAAAGCTCCTCTAAACCAACTGAGAAAACAGAAGTATATACAGCAAGACCCTATAAAGACATGAGAAATAAACTGACTTTTTTAAACACAGTTTTAGGACAAATAAAACATACGAGGAAGAACTAAATCCTGAATTCTCATTCAGCAATCCCAAATAAAGGAATCGTTTTTCATGAGGGCAAAATGTACCAAAGCAATATTTTATTTGGCTGTACATCTATTTACAAGTCATCACTATTGTCTGTGAAAATTAAGAAATATAGTCTTCATTTCTACATGCCTTTGAAATTTTCACAGAAGTTTCTCTTCCCTTCCACTACAAAAAGCCATTTCAGGTCACTCAAAGAGGATAGTAATAGATCACGAAGGCTTTGAGGCTGGTCTCAGAGCTCACTGGCACTAGTAGGAAGGGGCAAGACTCCATGTACTGTCAGTAGAAGGGCCATGCTTCCATGACAGTGAGTGGACTGGAATTTATGGCTGCATCTGTTGTATCAGCCAAAGCCCAACAATAACCAATGCACTTTCTGGATAGCATGGTGGTATGACAAAGGGCATCAAACTGGAAAAATGTTGACATAGTAATAATAATAATTTTTTCTATGTGATTTAAGGAAGAAGTCAGCAGAGATATTCTAAAGATGTGAGATTTCATTATGACAGAAGATTGAGGCTGGAACCTCAGGGGAGTGTGAGGAGACCAAGACCCCAGTCAGCTTCAGAGAAAGTGAGGGTGAGGAGAAAAAGTTAGTGAAAATGACAACTTGGACATTATCTCATGGTAGAAAGGGCATTTGGGGTTATAAGAAGTTTTGAAATATAAAGCCATTACACATATGAGGTGAACCCCACCTCAGAAAAAGTGTCTAAAGTTAAGGAGTTTGACCTAAAATTTGATTATTATGTTTTAGCAAGTCCAGAAATAAAAAGAATGCTTCCATTAGGTTTGTTTTATCCTCTCCTACAAAACCCAGGTTTTCTTTCTTTGAAAATCTAGTAATCTATCCCCACAAGTCCAAACAGAGTCTCTGCCTTGAGGGAGGGGTTGCTGTGCAGAAGGGGGAGGCACCTCCACATAGTAAAATCCAGAGACAGGGGAAGCCAAGAGAAGATGGTGGCACTAACAAAGCACTTTCATCTTCAAAGCTCTTTCTAAGTGTTAATTAATTAACCCTTCCTGCACCCATATAAGGCAACAAGAAGAGAACAAAGACACTGGAGACAGAACTTGGAAGGATGAGCACAGAGGCGTACAGCCCACATATCAAAAATAAGAGATGGGTTTTCCCAGTACATAGCAAGAGCCCTTCCCCATTAACACCTCCTCCCCCCCAAAAATTCACATTGAGGAGAGACTCTGGAGGAGAGAAATAATTTGGTATTAGGAAGGAAACTCTGATTGACTCCATGCCTAAAAAAATAGAGAAAAAGAGAAATAAGTTTTGATCCAAATAATCTTCATTCTTGAGCTCATTAATAGTGTATCTCTTAGCAAGGAAAAAGAATCCACAACACTAGAAATCACCAAAAGACAAAGGAGAAAACAAGATCCAACAAGACAACAAAAGCCAGATTGTGGGGCCCAAACATACATATGATATTGAAACTGGTTAGTTCATTGCTGCCATGATTTTGCTTGATTATGTGACTATTTGTTTATAAATATATGAAAATTGATCTGGAACCCAACAGAACATTCAAATCATTTTTAGAACATTTTATTTATTTTTTTAAAGATTTATTTATTTGGCAGAGATCACAAGTGGGCAGAGAGGCAGGCAGAGAGAGAGGAAGGGAAGCAGGCTCCCCGCTGTGCAGAGAGCCCGATGCAGGGCTTGATCCCAGGACCCCGAGATCATGACCTGAGCTGAAGGCAGAGGCTTTAATCCACTGAGCCACCCAGGTGCCCCTTTAAGAACATTTTAAAAAATATTCTAAAATTTTAGAACTGGATACTAAGGATGGAAAAATACACTAAATAACCATATTTACTAAGACCCTCTTTAAGAAATTAATTTCTATCATATATGAGTTGGAAGAGCATAGTCAATTCTAAGATGAGTTGCACTTATGGTTCAGAAGAAGGTGAAAAATACCAGTTAATTTTAGGAGTGCCTGAGTGGCTCAGTTGGTTAATTGTCCAGCTCTTGGTTTGTGCTCAGATCATGATCACAGGGTGGTGAGATCAAGCCCTGCATAGAGACGGTGTTGGGCTCCACACTCAGTATAAAGTCTTCTTGAGATTCTCTCCCTTTGGCCTTCCCCCTGATCTGGTGCTCTCTTTCTCTTAAATAAATAAAATATTTTAATTGATTAATATTAATATTAATATTTAATTGATTAATATATATTAATAATAATATATATTAATATATATTAATATAATTAAAATTAATTTTAATTGATTAAAATTAAAAGAGAATAACCATCTTTTCCCTTTTGATAAAAACTTCAATCAAGTTCAAGTCCTGGCCCTCTGAAGAAATACTAAGGAGCAGTTATAAAGCAAAGGGTAAGGAAAAGGAAAATGTATTTTGGAAAGGCCTTTCTTTGCAAAAGGTGCTAGAGTAGGCAGCTCATATACATCACAGGAAATCCACACAACTTTTCAGGGCAGGTCATATTTTTGGAGATTGGAGGATACATCATCACCTCTCCAATTTCCCACAAGTCATTCAAAGAACCAGATGGGTGTTAAAATACCAGCTTTATAAATGGTCCTTCTTACTCTGAACTTTGAAATTGGAGCTCACTTCTACCCCACACCTCCCATGTACCTGCAAGTCTTTTGTCTACTGAGACTACACTCCTCCTGGTTCTGGAAACATTAGAGTTTCCTTTGGAACAGGCTGTTCCCTCACTTTTTGTCTAAAGTGTTTCTATAGAGTGAGTCACCTCCTAGGTCCCTCCATACCCAAGGATGGGCACATTTCCCAAATCTGACCCATCACTACATTTTATTTCTTTGACCCTAATGATTGTTTGAGGAATGGGCATGTTCCCTAAGTCAGTCTAATAAGCTTCAGTCCCACAGCTTGAGAATAAAGCAAGCACTCCTTTCCAGGAGTATGTGCTGTGTTTCCTTGTGTGTGGAGAGGTAAGAAACAAGCAAACACAATATACAGCTTAATTTCAAGCAACTACCAGAAGTCTCTCTTAAGTCACCCATATGACTCACATTTTTACGTTAGATACAAGTTCCATATTTCAGCAGCGAATTTATTGAGGAACTAGTGAACATGAGGAAATATGCATTATCAAATCAACATGAATGTTTAAATGTTCACTGAAGAAGAAACAGTAAATATGATCACTGTTGATAATCTACATCTATACTTGAAACTGATGTGTTGGTAGCAGGATATTGATTTTCCTTCCCAAATGGGAATCAGTCAGTTTCTCTTCAGTTTGGATAAAATAAAAATTGCTGAAAATGGCTTCCTCCACATTACTTGTGGCCAGGTGCAGCATACCAAGTCAACAAAAAAAGTGATGATGAGGATTTTATTTTTTTCCTAACAGAAGTCCCCATTAAGTACTTCAATTTTGTGGTCTTAGAACATGTGATAAGTGGAAGGGCAGTAGGCAATTGGGGTTTGGCACTAGGTTTCCAAGTGCTTGTTGTTACATCTTTGTGTTGAATACAAACTTTAATGGTAATTGACCTCAAATCTTCTTTCTTTGGTTATTTAAACACACATGGAGGATAAGTAAAATGTAATTAGTGTTTTCTTACACGTTTTCATCAAAACATGTTTGTAACAGACATTAACAATTACCATATAATCACAACCTCTTCTATTTTGAACGAGGAGTAAAATTTTTACTGAAAATAAGCCAAAATGGAAAGTCAAAACCACAGATAAGCATTTGAGTTAAAATAGAACTAGTTGTTGGAAAAGGACACATGAGAGCCTTTCTATGGGGCTGGAACAGTTGTCCATCTTGGGTAATGGTTACACAGCTTTATTCATGGAAATATTCATCAGGACATAAGTGCACTAATCTCATCTAAAAAGTTAGAACTGAGGCCATGTTAGGTATCTCTATATAGCAATGCTAACACAAAGCCCTCCAAAAAAGTAAAAATTCATAAAGGCATTGAAAATTAAAAATAACACAAATCTTTTCTAGAATCAGGGAAATATTTCTGGCAAAGACACCAGAGAATTGAGAAACATGATCTGTTGCCTACATACACTCCCCTTGCAATGCAAAAGCGCAGCCAGCGAGGAAGTAGAGAGGACATTTTAGCCACTCCCTCTCTTCCGTCTATCCTAACTTGGTGATGGGATTTATACTGCCAGAAAGCTGAGCAACTAGCCCTCAATTTTGCCAGAATTACTTTCTGAAGCTGAGAGTCATGACTAGCTCCAACCGCCCTCCCAGTCTGTCTCCAGCCTTAAGAAAGAGCATAAGCCTACATTCTTCAGCCAAATGCTTACGTGTTGATAAACTGAACACCAACATCTGTGATTCAGGCCTTAATTCTCACACGCCCAAACTTTAAGACACTGCCTTTCACCAAAACAGCATTTGAAGTAAAGGGTGGGAACAGCAACTTTATAAAGTGTTTTTGGATGAAAAAGAGAGAAGAAAAAAAGAAAAATGAATAAACTGGGAATTTTGGAGTTTCCCCTTTTTTTTTTTTCCTTTGAGTGTCCCTGTGTGTTTTCCTATGATGGTCGAGTCAGAGGAATGTGATGAAAACAGCCCCAACTTAGGTCCTGCAGAGGATGGTTTATTCTGGTGCAACACATCATGAGCTTAAAGATTTCAGACAAGTTACTGGAACGTCTCTGTGTTTCAGTTTCTTTATCAGGGGAATGAGGAGTTGTGTGGGGTTCTATGTGAAAGCACTTTACAAACTGCAAAGTGGTACAAAAACACAAGCTCTCAACTCAGTAGCTGGGGAGATGCTGGAATCATGTCAGATCATGCTACAGCTCTACTCTACATCTTCCCGTCTCACTCAGGCCAAAGGCCAGAGGCCTGTCCCTATTTCAGAGCACCTCCCCTCAAATCTCTTACCCTCACAGTCATCCCCTAAACCTCTCACCCTCCTCTGCTCCAGCCACAGTGGCCCCTGTGCTCTGTGCTCTCTCTCACAGGTATGTTCCCACCTGGGGCCTTTGCACGTGCTGTTCCCTCTGTCAGAATGTTCTTTCCCCAGGAGCCAGAGCGTTCCCTCCTTCCTCCCTTCAGGTCTCCACTCAAGATTTTGGTTCTCAGTGAGAACATCCTTGGCCACCCATCTAAAAGTCCCACCCTTCCTCGAGACTTCCTATTCCCTCTCCTCCTTTATTTCTTCTCCTTAGCATTTAACATTGTTTATCTTTCCCAATATCTCCCCACTATGTTTCCTAAGTAACACACACAGAGAACACTATCACCTAGAATATGCTAGAACAGTTCCTGGCATATGGTAGGCAGTAAATATATATTTGTGGAATGAATGTTATTATCACCCACATCTTCCTTCTTCCTGTTAACCCTATCCTTCATTCATTACCCTTTGGTTTAAGAAGCCTAAATCTTATTCATGCCTCAAGTCTCCTGCTTTCACCTCCTTCGGTGTCTCCTCCTTTTTCCTCCCATCCCTCTCTTCTTCCTCTTTAATCAGAGCAATCCATCCCCCCTATGTTTTTTCCCTGCAGTGCATGATTTATCATTCTTGTCCAACATTTAGGTTTTATTCACGTTGTATAGAGTTTGTGTGATCTTTTTCTTTTTCTTTTTGTTTGTTTGTGTGATTCTTTGTCCTCATACACAGTGTTCAGGGCAGACTGTCCAAAATGACCATTTTTAACTACCATGCTTCCCAATGTATAGCAATCTCAATAGAAAATTATTAAATGTCTATCTTATATGTGTGTATGTGTGGTTTATCTTATATATTTTAATTTTTATTTCCACTGGAAATGTTTAAAAATGCGGTTTTCAGGCAATGTCTTCGGTTTTGTCTTTGAGAAGATTCTAGCAGCTTGCATACTGCTTGCTGGCCCTCCCCCACCTTATCTCAGAATGTGTAAGTTGAAAATTACCACCGCACTCCACGGTGATTATCACTGTCCCTAAACATTCTCCATTTTGCTTTTATTTTTACATTTTCCTTTCTCCTAACCCCACTGCACTCAGGTACAGAAAATTTGGGATTCTTATAACTTGCGAGGCGTGTAGAAATACATAAAATAAAACGTGTGTAAGGAAAGCTGTAGAAAAATATACTTCCAGAAAACAAATAGGAAAATAAAAATCCTCTTCAAAGTAGACAGCTTTATTTGAACTCTTCAGGAAATTCAAAGCTCTCAAACATTGCTCTATGTTCAATAACATTAATTCTCAAATTCAAGTCTCTCTACCCAAGTACATGATAACTACTATGAACAAGAAAAACCAATGACTCTTTTTATAGCATCTTCATACAAGATCTTCAAACCATTTGTTCACATGACTGATCTCGGCAAAGTGGGTGAAGGGCATTAATAGACATTTGGAAATCCCTGTAAATCCATCATCCTGAAAGACAGCGCAATGCCCACAGTGACACTGAAGGGAGTGAAATGAAATATGCCACTGACTCTCCAGAGGTTAATCGATCATATTCCTGGTGCTACTTGGTTTGACATAACCAAATTTGCACTGAAAATCAAGTCATCTATCTTTGTTCTGGTCAACTTAAAATTTTAATCCTATTTGACCTTTCCTGAGGTACAGCAAAGAAAAACAGATTCTTTTTGGAACTGGCAACCCCCTTTTATCTGTATTACAGACACCTGAGCTATTCCAGCTCTGTTCCAATTCAAGAGTGCTGAATGGCCCGTGACAAATCTATTCACTTGCTTTTTGGCCTCAAAGGCAGAGAAACAGGGGACTTTATTTGTTTTGCTTTGGGATGATAAAGGGAAAATTTTAAGGAAGATTAAAAAGAAAGAGGACAAGAGAGGGAGAGTGACATGATGCCCTGATTCACCATATATCTGCAGCAGAAATAAATCTACAGAAATCATTAAGTTCCCACAGTCAACCAATTTTTCTCACGGAAACAGTTGCCAGAGTCCGACTCTCAGAGTGGCCTCCAGAAAGCAGACTTGGCCCTTGCTTCGATTTGTTTTTATTAACTTAATTTAGAACTTACTGGAGGGATGCTACTTTTTTTTTTTTTTTTTTTTTTTTTTTTACATAGAGGCTTTCTTCCCAGAAATACAGAGTATTTGAAGTTGTATTTCAATGACTATTTACAAAGGGATTTTTCTTTCCTCTCTCCCTCCCTCTCTCTCTGTCTCTCCCCTTCATGACACACTCTTGCTCTCATTCTCTCTCTTTCTCTCTCTCTGGCCAAGTATTGCTCTGAATATCCTTTGTGGGATGTTTGAAACCTCTAATTTTCATCATTGTCCTGGAGTATCCCTTTTGATAGGAGAACTTCTTCCCAGAAAACCAGCTTGCTTCTCTGTGGATAATGGGTGAATTTGATATGTTTAAACCAGCTAAATGTCCACAGCAACTATTCAAGAGGAAAGCAAATCTAACTGACATCAAAGAGCACGTGTATCCATCCACTTCAGTGAGCGAAATGCTAACCAAGCACAAAGAATGAGTAGCTGAAACCAAAGACATTAGCCTATGAAAAAAAGGCCATTTGAATGTGATGCTATCATGTATATCTCATACATGGTCTTTTGGGATCTCAGGCTCATCACCCACATGATGTATGAGAGCACAGTGGCCAAAAAGAATGTTTTTTATGTTTGGCTCTCACACTTATTTCTTCCTCTATGTTTGTGTAAAGCCTAAATCAAGCTCTTGGTTCTGTTAGGAGAAATAGAAAAAATTAAGTATAGGGGGTTTGAATTTTCTTTTCTTTGCCAACTGTCCTTTTTAGGGTTTGGAATAAAAGATATTTATTTGTATCATTACAAATAGGTAACTTCTTATTTTTACTCAGAAACAACTCAAAATGTCTGTTTAGCGCTTAAAACAATCAATAAAGCTTTGAGAAGACCTGAGATTCAGTCAGGCTTCCTTGTCCCTAAAGTGTAGAGGCGTAGGTGGAAGGTGGTGTGCCTCTCATCAGCCCTGCTTCCCAGTAGAATTTCTGTGATTCTCTGGAGATAAATGTGTGATTATCTTGATCTAGAAGGATACAGAAGATCCAGAAGCACTTCCTGTAAGTACAGTTTCCTCTGTGTGCCTTAGAATGGAGAAAGAGGAACCAAAGAGGATAAAGGAGGTAGAGGGGGATTATCCACTCTTTATCCCCATTTGTATTCTAGTGATGATAATGTGAACTCAAGTTATGACAGTACATTGTGATGAACTCTAGCAAACCAAAGTAAATGAGATTTAATATGTGTTAAATATGTGACAAGTAGGATGATACCTTTATGGTAGATGACTCTATAAAATGGCAGAAAACTTTCTCCCCAGTATTTCCTTCCTCCTGGTACTCATGCCCTCATGTGACCTGCTCCCTTTGAGGATGGGCTGGACCTTGGGACTTGCTTCTAGTGAATATGAATATAGAACATAGCAAAAGCGATGGGCTGTCACTCCTGAAATTAGGCAATAAAGAACTGTAACTTGTGTCTTACTAGCATTCTCTTTTTCTCTTGCCTTCTTAGCTTTCTGGCTTCCATGAAACAAGCTGTCGTGCTGGAGAAGCCCATGTGGCAAGGGACTGAGGGTTGCCTCCAGCCAACACCCAGTGAGGAACAAGAGCCCACAGCTTAACTGCCCACAAAGTACTGAATCCTGCCAACAACCATGTGAGTGAGTTTACAAATGGATCATTCCCCAGTCAAGCCTTCAGATGAGACCATAGTCCTGGCCAACACCTGCATTGTGAGAGACCTTGAAGCAGAGAACCCAGCTAAGATATTCCCAGACTCTTAACCCACATAAACTGTGAGATAATAAGTGTGTTTTGTTTACAGCTGTTAAGCTTTAAGGTAATCTGTTATGCAGTGGTAGATAACAGCAAACCTCCTCCTCCCATAACAAGTTCTTCCAGAGAAGTGTTTGGAGTCATTTTTAATTTGATATGATTCACTCATATCTGCAAAGAATAAGAACACTGATTTCAGAAATCTTGAAGGACAAAGATAACCATCCTGTGTTGTTCCCCTAATTATTACTGGAAAAGTCTATAGGCAGTGGGCCAAGGGTCAAAAATACCTGGCTCTGGGGGCGCCTGGGTGGCTCAGTGGGTTAAGCCTCTGCCTTCAGCTCAGGTCATGATCCCAGGGTCCTGGGATCGAGCCCCGCATCAGGCTCTCTGCTCAGCAGGGAGCATGCTTCCTCCTCTCTCTCTCTGCCTGCCTCTGCCTACTTGTGATCTCCATCTCTCTGTGTTAAATAAATAAAGTCTTTAAAAAAAAAAAAAAAAGATTTAAATTAAAAAAAAAATAAAATAAAATAAAAAAATACCTGGCTCTGTCACAAGCCCTGTGTCAGTTAATCTCTCCAGGCCTTGCACTGCTCTTTGATGAAATAAGGTGCTGACTAACAGTTACATCTGAATTTCCTCCCAACATAAAAGGTAAATGAGAGGATCCACCACAGCAATGGGGACTGTTAAAGATGGTGCTGTTCACTGACAAACAATTGCATCAGTCAAAAAAAAAAAAAATCTCAGTTAAGAACTGTTGCTGCCTAAGCAGCATAAAAGATTTGTCTTTCTCCTTTAAAGCAGATTAAAAAACACAAAATAAGGCCCAGCGATCCGTATCATTAAGTGAACACCTTACCAGGATCCTACTTCGGGTCAGCCAGATTCAGACCACCTCCACCCCTGTGTCTGGAGATGACTACAACTTCATCAGGAAGTTCTTTCAACCCTCTGAGGCATGACGGTATGCACCTAAGATGTCCTCAGTTCCTAAGTAGTAAGCTGTGCTACAAATCACATTCCCATACTAAATCAAGTATGCTGGAAAAGGAGCTAGCTCTACTAGAAAACCAGGTATGTCCTGGAAATAAAATACCTAAAAAGCCATAAGTGTTTGAACAATTTTGAGCCTGCAGACACAGATGAGAGTTTTGTGGTGAACCACTGGCAGTTTAATGATTTTGAGAAGTCTAACTATAAAATTCTAAGAAACAGGAAAACATCACATGAAATAGTAGCCTTAAATGAAGACATTCTTTTCAAAGAGAGGAATGATTTGAGAGACAGTTGAGGAGACCTGTAAGCTATTTCTAATCTACCCAATGGAAAATCTAACAAAACGCTAAAATTAGTTCAGCTTGTGATCTTCACACATTCACAACTGGATAGCCAGCCAATAATTCACCAGGAGGGAGTAGTGATTTGCCAGCATTTCTATGTATGAACATATGCCCTTTCAATCAAGAAACAGCCTGTTATATGATTTTGAGACTCAATAACTATTAAGTATTTCAGTTGTGTTACTTTGGCAGGAGTTGTTTCAATTGTCTTATTAAATCTGATTAGTTTTACAGTGGAAATAAAAACACCACACGCACACAAATCATGTCTTCGTTGTTTCTTAAGTGAGCTATATCCTTTCATCTTTCAACTAGTTAGCAATTATATAATGAATCCAATCAATATAGACAGCCAACACAAGTAAGTCAGACATAACTGATTTTGTATGAATTAATAAGTATGTAATGAGCCTTTACTGCTTGTTAGCAGGAGTTCTGCAGATAATTGACTCCATTCTCCATTTCCCTCTTGTGTCTGGAAGCAGCTTAAAACAGTAGCCAAAAGAAAAACGTACGGCAAGTAAGCTTTGGGTGGTGAACATTTATTCTGGGGCCCATCAGAGAAGTAATGTGGTCTGGCGTATTTTCTACACTTCTTTTCAATGGCTTTGTCATGCATGTCACTTCTAACATAGACATCTCTGATATTTAAAATCTTGGACTCAGTTGTTCCTGATTCTGGAATCTCTGAGTATTCGTTTGTCAGTCTTTCCTTTCCCAATGCATGAATGTCTCTTCGATGTAATCACTCTTCCAGACATGAGCAAGTGGCTGCAGTATTAGGATAAATTCATGAGATCAAAACTGCCAGGAAAGATGCTGAAGTGTCTGATCTTGTTCCAGAAACTAATGCTTTGTTGAAATTCAATGCCACGTATTTTACCAGGATATGTTTAATGTGCATCAATGGGAAAGATTTGAAATAGCACATTTTAATGCTAATTCATAAGGAGCTATTTCCAGACACTGCTTACAGGATCCTTTTTAAACAATCTTGAATTCCCACTACCATGAACATTACTGACAATAATAGTAACACCCCTTTTTGAATTGACAAAGCACTTTTTTATGAAATATAAAAGTCCTGTGAGACAGATAACAAAACATAATTTCCATTTAACAGGTGAGGGAATTGACACCAGGAAGGGTAATTAACTGGCTTGCAGTTAGCAAGAGGCAGAAATGACACTAGAATCCAAGCCCTAGAACAAGCAAATCCAGAATGCCTTACAGCACAAGAGGACCAGATTGAATCTAAAATATAAAAGCAAAATTGCAATGATAATAATGTGGGCATTTTTCTCATAACTGGCCAAGACTAAAATAGAACATGGGTAACATTTGGAAGTAGCAATCGGGACGAGATGAAGTCCATTCGGAAATATGAGTAGAAATTTTCTATCTAAAAAAAGCACTGAGACTCATCTATGGACCTCTTGGTCCTCTCAGTTTCCATTTGCTGCAAATGAGCCAACTACCTGAAAAGTTACCAATAAGCACCTCTTAGTGGGACAGATGAGGTCGGTGTCTTCATTGCAGACTGTCTTTAGCTTTTGTCATCATAGTTCCCGAAATGTGTACAGCTCTTCATGATTGACTAAGCACAGCCTCAAACACTACTGTATTCTGTTCCTACCCCAACCTTATGGACAAGGCAGAGCAGATGCCATCCTCCCCATTTACCCCAGGGACTCTAACTTACAAAAATGTCATGTCACTCATTAATGCACTCTAAGTTACTGAATCACAGATGGTGGGACTGGAATTTGGGATTACTTGTCTAAAGTTGACCTCTCTACAGCAAATCTTTATATATATATAAATATATAGATTTATATATATAAATCTATATATATATAATATATAGAGATATATATAAAGCTATACATAGATTTATATATATAAATATATAG